>CAWUFW010017171.1:0-274931 GCA_963921515.1 Calotriton arnoldi | reverse complement strand
TATATAGATATAGAGGATGGCTAACTGTGTAGTATGGCCCAGTAATTTCGTTGATGGGTTCTGGTGACAATATAAATCAGAAGGTCTAAAGCCCATATGGTTTGTAAATGACACCAGAACTTGAATTGGCATTATATAATCAAATAACACAAGATACACATTTTTTTATTTTATATTGCATGTTTATTTTTGTGTAATCAACATGACAGCAATGCTTTCTTTTCAAATTGGGAAGACTTGATTGAAACTGTAAGTGAAATAATGGTCTATATAGTTTGTAGGAAAATAAAAGAAACTTAATAACATAGTTACGTAATACATTTCAGATAAAATACTATGCATTCTTAAAAAATCTAAATCAAAACAGAGCTTATAAAGCGCACTGATACTCCATGGAGTGGCCCGGCGCTGCAGGTAAGTAGACCGCTTATCTTGTATGTAAAAAACACATTAAAGCTATAAAAATTCGACATTGTTAAAGCTACTGGCAGAAAGGCACAACTGTTCCCTTTAAGGTGCGGCAGACAATGGGACTAATTGCAATTAGAATGTTCAGATTTATTACATAAACTGTTGATTTAACTTTACACCTTATGCCTGGCTCCATAATGGCCACACTTTTATGAGGCTCCTTGTGCTGGTACTATCATCCGACATAATCCGGGTAACATCCTTCACAAACTTCACTTGCACTATTATATCAGATTTGTCCTCCTGCAACATGTGAGCAGCAAAACTATTCCCTGCCGAGAGACGCTTGAGAGGGCCTGGCTGAGTTCAACATGGTGGCACTCGTGCTGTGGCACTGATCACCCGATTGCGGCCATGGGCTGTTGACTGCTCTGCCGCTAGGACTATGCCCACACATTCGGTGCTGTTGTACTAGGCTTGGGCTACGGTGGCCATTGGGAGGCGGGACAGCGCCATGCCAGGGGGCTGCTCAAGCGGGCTCGGCTGGCTCCAGCATAGTGGCGCATGTGAGGCAGCTCTGAGTGCTCTGCTGAGTGCTCAGCCCTGCCACTGGGACCATGCCTGCACATCTGATTCAGCCCCTGCACACAAGGGGAACCTTAGGGGTGCTGTGAGTGGGGTCGGATGCCCCTCCAGCACAAGACATCAGGCATCTGTCCTGAGGCTCCTGGAAACCATAAGGCCCTCATTGCCAAAGCGCTGGCAGGGATAACTGGCTCGCATTGACACCCTGAATGAAAGTGTGGCACATGCCATTTGGACACAAGCCACCGCGACCACCCCTGGCTATCACTAATGCACCCCAGGAAGGTGGGGAACAGCCAATTGTCACTGTGAGTGTTGCCCGAGTGTGGGACCCAGGAAGCCCCCCACATACATCACATCAACAGGATCCATCCGGCAGACACCAGCCTCACCTAAGAGTTCCACTGATTTGACCCTTGTTGGGTGCCCAGACCTGCCGAAGGCTGTGGGAGGATGCTTGATTGTGGGACGCACCCCTCCAGACCTGCGTGCCCAACCATCTGGTGCACTCCGGCTGCCCGCCTACTGTTTGAGGGCCACCCTGCTAGCTGTATGTGGCTCATTCGAGATCTATACCATGCAAGACCACTAGCTTTGGCCACAATGGGGAAATCAGAAGCTCAGGAAGCCAAGCTGCACTTTGTGGCTAAGAAAGCAAGCAGGGCACAATCCACAGAAGTAGACATGCGCACGCTGATGCTTCATATACAAAAAGGCCTCACTTCAAGGGACTCTAAGATAGATTAACTCACCGCTAGAGTGGACAAGCTGGCTAATGCCCTTGATAATCAAGAAAACTGCATCACCACAGCGGAAGGCCGTATTTCCCAACTAGAGGACAACACATCCAGCTACAATGAAAAACGACTGGACTACTGGACATGAGTAAGGCACTCAATGTTATATGAGCAAAAATGAGGACTTGGAAGCAAAGTCGCACGTGAAAACTTATGCCCAGTATGTCTCCCGAGTTGACAGATAACTGGCAACATGGCCCACTTTGTGAAATCTCTCCAAAAAACCTGCTGGGTGCTGAATATAGCTCCCCACTATTTTCTTGTTTAACAAAGAAACCCTCACTGTGCCCTCTACCCACAGCAGGACTCCTCCGCACCAGATAATAGCTAGACTCTTCAACTATAGAGACAGAGATGTGGCCCTATGGCTCGCCCAAGAAAATGTAAGCTGGGGGCCAGCAATTTCTATCTTTCCAGATTTCACCCTGGTGATGCACTGTGAATACTTGTCTGTCAAATGGAAGCCACAATAAATTGGAGTGCACTATGTGATGCTGTACCCAATACGCATGAAGGTCACATACAGAGAGATGGTTCACATCTTCGCTACAGCAAAGCAACTGAACCATTCATGAAACAACTCATCAAAGATTCCAAAGGGCCAATGTGCAACGAATCGTGGACATCAGAGAAGGAGGCAAGCGACAAAGAATAATTAAATCATATTTGCCACCACAGGTAGCTGGAGACCATTTCACGTCAACCTCCAGATCAACACTAGTCCGTTGGACACCAGAACTCTGTCGACCTGATGCTGAGGTACATGCACTCCTACCATTTGGATGCTGCTCATTCTTTCTACTTTCAACACATGGACTGACAGGCACTCCTATAATGATGGTGTTGGTAGGCCATCACCCTGGACTCCCTCAAAGGATGACCCCAAACAGGAGTACAGCAAGACTGATCATGTTGAATATTATACATGGGTCACTGACGAAGATACTTAAATGTTTTGATTTGGGTACTTTTACTGGGAGGTTGGGTGGCTGGTGTTGGAGGGCTGAAGGGGTTTTATACAGCCATCACACTTGCTGACCGATTACCACACTCATGCAGGGCTCACACAAGCTCTAATGGTAGCACAATAGCAGACTGATTTCAGCAAGCAAGCAGACAGGAGGAGGCATTCCGCTGTTAAGTTACTGTCATTACACAGCCTAGATGAGCGGCCCACCTGTTCATTAGTCTCCATCTGCTGATATGGAATGTGAGAGTCCTTAATAACCCTCACAAGATTCGACAGGTCATGGCATTTCTCAATCATCACAAAATAGATATTGCTTTCCTACAAAGAGACGCATATGCCAAAACATTTGTAATCCCAACTAATATCCGAGTGGAGCAGCCATTGCTTCTTTTCCAACTAATCCAACTATTCATATTCATCATGCACCCATGATTGAGCCATCCTTGTGTGCATAGGACTGCCCTTTAGACTACTTCATGAGGTAATTGATACCCAGGTTAGATGCAACATTCTACAGATGTGGAGGGGTAAGCATTTCACCTTACTCAGCTCCTACAGCCCTAACACCAAGGGCCCCGAGTTTGTCCAAAACCTATGGAATAAATGCAGTGTCTTGGCACCCAAAATTATACTCGGGGAAATTTAACCTTGTGCTGGACAGACACCTCGACTGTTCCAACTCTTCCACTTACTCTCATTACTTAGCGGCGACAGAAGTCATCGCCATCATGATCGGAGCATTGTTTAGGAGACCTCTGGAGAACTTTGTTCCCCACCTGAACAGAGGGTACGCATATCTCCACAGCCCATGGATCTTGGGCACGTCTGGACTATTGGCTAGGTATAACAGATGCTACAGGGATAGAACATCTGTCACGCACTCTATGAGACCACTCACCGGTCTAACTGATCATCACCACACCTGCCTCTAGACACCCTTCCTACTTGCCAAAGCATTTACAGAAGAGCTGAGAACCAAAATCCTCAACTACTTCAAAAAACAAGGAAGATTTGGGACAATCCGCTGAAATGACGTGGGAGGCCGTCAAGGCATAAATGTGGGGCATCTGTGGGGCATCTGCATAGCAAAACAGCATGGAACTGCAATCCACTTTGTGGCAGTCTAGACTCACTCAAGAAGGATCTTAAAGACCTAGAGGAGAGATACTCTAATGTACCGTCCTCTGCAATCATACAAGATCTGAGACAGAAACACTTGGAAGTGAGATACTTGGAATTTATAGAGACAGCTATACTATAGCTCAAGCACCTCCATAAATATGCACGAGCCAGGGTATATGGAGAAGGTGAGAGGCAAAGCAGAACCTTAGCCGTACTCTCGAGACCCGACAGACACATTCAGGCTATTACTCATTTACAAAGGGAAGACGGTACCATTATTTATGATGCAGGTGACATATTAGTGGAGCTGGTTGAGAACTACCCAGCTTAATATATCATCATCATCATTACTTTATTTCGATCACAAGGGATCATAAAAGTACACAGCCATACATTATACAATAGAAAGAAGCAAATGGATGGACATAAATAAATAAGATCATCTTTTTTAAAAATTGATATAAAATCACATGAATTAAAAACAGGATGCATCACAAAGTGCTTTTCAGTGCGCTAAATCCACAGTGAATGTCAAAATATTTAGACAGATCGAATATCATCTCCATAATAATAGATTTAAAATCACATAAATTCAAAAAGTGCAGTGCGTCATAAAATGCATTTAAAACGCTTTATCCACAGTGCCTGCCAATATCTGGACAGGCCAAAGACCACAACTCTGCGTGTATCAGTACTCAAAATTCTTAACACTTCTAGGTAGTGGCCGGGGCCAACTAGTTTACAGAGTGGTATTATCCATTTTTTCCTGAGAAATTTGTAGTTGGGGCAGAAGAATAGCAAGTGCACAATGGATTCAGGACTAGCATTACAAGCAGGACAGAGATCATCAATAGGGACATCATTGCACCACTTTTTGCTAAAAAGTTTCATAGGTATAGTCTTATAGCGAAACTGAAAGAATAATTTACGAGCCAAAGGGGGGACAATTTCGTCTAATGTGTCCTCGAAGCAGGGAACAGGTTTAAAGTTTAAAATTCAGAAGTCAAGCAGCCCCCTGCTTTTGCCAAGACTTGCAATGATGTTACTTCCCAGAACTTTTCTTTCAGGTTCATTCGAGATATAGTTACCAGACTATCTGGGTCAGTCCAAAAACCCTCCATCCCAAGCCTCCCGAGTAACTCCTTTAATGTTCTAAACCAGGGGATCGAGATTATTGATAGAGACTTCAATAACTCAAAAGTGGCTCCCTGTATGGCAAGAGTTCATCCACAGTCCACAGCCTGTGCCAAAACATAAGGAGTTTATAGCTTAGTTTGTGTCCTAGCTGCCTTTGCGCAAGATCCAGGTATAGGGGCACCAGCGGGGTACTAGCAGGTAGATCTACCAAGGATCTAAGAAATCGATTCTCAGTTGTGGACAAACAATTTGTCATTCCAATGCCCCACAGTTCGGCTCCATAGAGGGCTCCACCTAATACCTTTGTATTATAAATTTCCAGAGAGGGTGCAAGTTGTCTTGACAGTGTTTTCCTGTGTATTTTAGTGATGTTGGCAGTCTGATGTATAAGTTGCATTTTAACTTTCTCGATATGTGCTGCCCAATTAATTGATGGTGTCAGGCGAATGCCTAAATAGTCAAAGGCATCAACTCGCTCCAGATTGGTATTGCCAGCTAGCACAAGTCTTTTAGTAGGGTTAGCCACTCGTTTTCTAAAAACCATGTATTGGGTTTGGATTCATTTAGCACCAGCCCTCGCCTGTCACAGAACTTAATAAAATCATTTAAAAGCTGCTGCAAACCCTGCGGCGATTTTGAAATTAAAGTGTATTATCGGCAAAAAGAAGAGCGGGCACTCTTTTTGCCAATTTTTGGGGGCATCGCACCCGTCTCTGTCTAAAAATTGACAACGTCATTAATAAAAAGAATAAAAAGTGTAGGGGCTAGAACACAGCCCTGCCTTACTCCACACTGGACTAGGAAGGGATCTGTGACTTGGTTGTTCTCGCCCCACGTCACCTGTGCTGTGTTTGATTAATGTAGTCTAATTAAAATGTCTAAAAGATTCCTTGGTATGCCCTGCTCCTTTAAAACCCTCCAAAAACTTGCACGCGGAACAAGGTCAAAGGCAGACCCTAGGTCAACGAGAGCCACATAGAGCTTTCCTCCCTTGACTTGCACTTCTATTCCAGTAGATACACAAGAGGCGGAAGGTTTGATCCAAGGTGCTTATTTTAGCTCGAAAACCTACTTGGAGATCCCTTTGGATACTGGACTCTAAAATCCAGTCCTGTATCCGACCTAATATTTGCTTACAAAAGATCTTCTGTAGGGAATCGATAAGACTAATGGGCCTGTAACTGGCTGGCCTCGCTCTGTCCCCCTTTTTGTAGATGGGGACGACCTCTGCATTCTTCCACTAGGGAGGGATGGGAGTACCTTTGAGGATTGAGTTAGTCAGAAGATTTATATAGGATCCCCAGAGTACTATAACCTCCTTATGAAGATCATTGGGGATTCTGTCTGGTCCGGGGGCACAGACCGGGATGCACGAGCAATTGCTACTTGCGTTTCTTCGATAGAAAAAGAAAGGCCTCCACCCTCATTGATGGGCCCTTGGCCTTGACCCTGAGGTACTTCTCGGCTATGGCATCCCTTGATTCATAAAGGGTGCCAAAATATGCAACCCACTCCTCTGGCTGAACTGTGTGTTCTAGGGCTCTCCCGTTCCCCTTAAGCCAGTATGCTGCTATACTCCAAAAGCTCTTTGAATCTTTGGCTGAAAGTGCATTTAAGGCAGACCCAAGGAGCCCTCCCACTCCTTCTTCGCAGATTCAATTGCCCGCTATACTTAACTCTGCAGGCTGCTGTCTCAGTACGTGATTTTTGCTTAACTGCCCTTATAAGCGCCTCCTTATGAAGCCTACAATCCTTATTATACCAGGCACCCTGCTGAGCTGACCTCTGGTATATACTAATACTATCCTTCTTTTGGAGGTTGCACGATTGACTCTAGCAATTCCCTTATCTCATTGTATAGGAACTTGTGTCTAGGGCCCAATATCTCCACAACATTGTGAAAGGTGGAACTGGCTGTTTCCTCCAATAACAGACGGACCTTACTCTTGGCCACGTCTAAGACCCCCGGATGAGCCTCCACCCAGTCCCATCTAATTGCCCTCTGATTATTAGTAATTGTCAGAGTACCTAGGTCTGGGCAGCCCCTTTTAGCAGACTCAACAGTACCCTGCTTGATGAGAGTAAGTGCTAGGGCATTGTGGTCGCTGTCGACCCTTTTAACCACTGCCATATCTTTGACTGAGTCCCAAGGTTGAGAGATACCAGGCAGTAATCTATCCTGCTTTCATGACCTGGCCTATTGAAAGTAGGATCCCCATTTGGATCAGAAATTGTCCTTCCATTCGTGGCTCTCAAATCATGCTGCATCGTGAAGGCCATCAACTGGGCTCCTCTCTTGGACCACCCTACTAAAGGAAGATCGAGCTGTGGAATTTGCCACTCTCTGTCCCACTCATCGGTCAAGTCTGCGGGAGTCTGCGGGAATCAGAAATGTACAGTTAAAATCACCCGCCACTAGTACAGGCATATTGTCTGCATAGTGAGACAAGGCAAGGTCTAGGATGGGCAGTGTATTGGTTTCCTCCTGGGCCCGCAGCACTCTATTGTATACATTAAACATCCTAATTTTTGGTCCACTGTAAAAAGTAAGATCCATTGCTAAAATATCTTGGGAATCAACATGTAAGAGTTTAACTTTAACCCCTAGGTCAATTTTCACCCATACTGCTAACCCTCCCGAGGGTCTACCCAACTCTTTTCTTGTAGCATTAATAGCATAAGTGGAAAAACCACTTCTGTGCGGACATTGCAGGCTCAGGTTTCTTGAAAAAAATTACATCAAAAGAATCTGCAAAGGAGCACCATTCTGGGTCCACCAATAGCTTGGAGATCCCAGCCACATTTCATACAAGAACCCTTAAGGAGTGATTTACCAGATCTCCCCTTCTATGCCTTTTACACCCCCAGGGGTAGAGCAACCGCATCCCCGCTTTCCACCAAAGAAACAATCTCACTAGTTGCCTCTGAGTCGATACCACGATGAAGTGATAAAGGAATTATTATTGGGAGGGGCTAGAAAGTGACATCACCTGGGGACCTAAGGATCCTCTCCTCTTTACGGGATCATCTGCGCCTCATGCAGAGGTCAACTATACTCTCTCCATTCACCCATGTTAGGTGGGGGCAACCCTGTTGGAACTGGCCCATATGTTGATAATAACAATCTAGTGCGGGTTTCAGCATTAGATGTCAATAGAGGTCTGGGGGCTCCAACTGGAGGTCTGTATCTGATGGAAATACAGGAATTTTCTGGAGGGATTGTGCGTGAGTCAATTGACAAAAGTCCAGTGATAATGAAAACATCGTAAAAGCTAACCTCAATCATATCCCAAGATGACCTCTGCATAGGGATTCTTCTTACCGATTTTATATCATCCCTAATGATTGAGTAGCAGTGTCGGGTAGACCTGAACCAGTAGATGACCTTATTCTTGAGCGAGTCCTGATATTCAAAGCTCCTAGGAGGGAGTTTAAGAACTTCCGTAAGATGGATCACCGCACAGTTTTCCCATACCCTAAGTCTCATGTAAAAACCATCCCATACAGTCCCCCTGTCTGGTGCCATCCCATCATCTCGTATGTGTGTATTTCCTTAACCCAAAACAATGTCTCCTCTATCTATGCCCCTACCTTGTATGGGGCCAGGGAGTTCCTCTGAGTTTGATTTACAATAACTTGTGATCTACAATCCCCAATGGTATGTGGCGTAGGCTGGATGTACCCTATTCGCGTAGAGTCTCGAGTACTACTTGCATTGACCTTGCTACATGCTACTACCCCATTAGCAGCCCTACCCGTTAGTGGTGACATGGTTTCTGGAGCCACTAGATTTCCACCATTGGCCCTCTCCAGCAAACCAACAACCATGACTCTGAGTGAGGTTACCTCGTCTCTCAAGGTTTCAATAAGATCTTTTAGTGACTGGATTACGCCAACAGTGATTTTGCATGCCTCTACAGGGTCATCACCCACCACCCCCATCCCTGCTTCCTCTATTTTGAGAACATCTAATCTATTTTGGCACTCAATATTAACAGTCGGTGTTATACTGTGCATTCTCTTTAAATCATTTCCAGGTTGAATAACTGCTATACTCAGCTCCGCTCCAGGTGGTCCAATATCTACGGTCTTACTGCGACTTTTGTTGTGTTTTTAACATTAACCCCTTCGGTGCTGATGCCGAGCTGGACTCGTCATGGCACACAGTGCTCGTGTGCTCATGACGAGTCCAGCTCGTCATAAGACCAACCACGGGGAAGCGCTGGCGCTCCCCCGTGGGAATCCGATCGTCGGGTTTTTTGGGGGAAGGCAGGGGAAGGACTTCCCCTGCCTCCCCGCCCCCGCCCCCGCCTCGCCCTCCCCATCAATGACGTCAGCGCGCGAGGCGCGCTGACATCATTGAGGGTTTCCCTTTCTTCCCGGCGCGCTGGAAGCCATTTGCTTCCAGCGCGTCGGGGAAATAAGGTGAGTTTTGGCTCGGGGAGGGGGGGTTTGATTGGAAAAGAGACATCGAGGGAAAGGAAAGGGTTTTCCTTTCCCCCGATGCCTCTTTTGTGCATTCCTGCTGCACGATCATGTGATCGTGCAGCAGGAATGCCTACGAGGGTGTTTTACGCAGCTGTAGTGTAGGAAAGGCACTATACAATTCCCCAACGAGGTAGCATTTACTGATTAGCCAGTAGAAAGTACTCCAGTTGAGTAGAGGTATTGCACAAAACGGTGGCATCTTCGTGGATAAATATGCAGGGCAGGTGTCTGCCTTCTTCCCATTTCCAGCCTGAAAAGTGAGCTGTAATCCTCGATAGAGGTCTCTGCATCCTTGATTTTCTCGAGCGCAATCATCCTGTAGAATTCGTGAGCGTGATTAAGCAGATGTGCCTTCTCTCCATTTCCACCCTGAAAAGTGAGCTGTAATCCTCGATGGAGGTCTCTGCATCCTTGATTTTCTCGAGTGCAATCCTCGTGTAGTTCCTGTGACCAGGAGGTTCCCTCTCCTCGTCTGCCGGTGAGATCCTGCTCTGACCCTTTATAAACAAGAGGCATGTGAACGGGCCTAGAAGCCCCGCTCGTTTGGCCCCGCCACACATTCGTGAGCGTGGTTAAGCAGATGTGCCTTCTCTCCATTTCCACCCTGAAAAGTGAGCTGTAATCCTCGATGGAGGTGTCTGCATCCTTGATTTTCTCGAGCGCAATCATCCTGTAGAATTCGTGAGCGTGATTAAGCAGATGTGCCTTCTCTCCATTTCCACCCTGAAAAGTGAGCTGTAATCCTCGATGGAGGTCTCTGCATCCTTGATTTTCTCGAGTGCAATCCTCGTGTAGTTCCTGTGACCAGGAGGTTCCCTCTCCTCGTCTGCCGGTGAGATCCTGCTCTGACCCTTTATAAACAAGAGGCATGTGAACGGGCCTAGAAGCCCCGCTCGTTTGGCCCCGCCACACATTCGTGAGCGTGGTTAAGCAGATGTGCCTTCTCTCCATTTCCACCCTGAAAAGTGAGCTGTAATCCTCGATGGAGGTCTCTGCATCCTTGATTTTCTCAAGCGCAATCATCCTGTAGAATTCGTGAGCGTGGTTAAGCTGATGTGCCTTCTCTCCATTTCCACCCTGAAAAGTGAGCTGTAATCCTCGATGGAGGTCTCTGCATCCTTGATTTTCTCGAGCGCAATCATCCTGTAGAATTCGTGAGCGTGATTAAGCAGATGTGCCTTCTCTCCATTTCCACCCTGAAAAGTGAGCTGTAATCCTCGATGGAGGTCTCTGCATCCTTGATTTTCTCGAGTGCAATCCTCGTGTAGTTCCTGTGACCAGGAGGTTCCCTCTCCTCGTCTGCCGGTGAGATCCTGCTCTGACCCTTTATAAACAAGAGGCATGTGAACGGGCCTAGAAGCCCCGCTCGTTTGGCCCCGCCACACATACTCTCGGTATGCTACGTCTTCCCGCCCTTTCCCCACTATGATGGACAGCTTACTCAAAGGACCCCGGCGCTTTCGGCGCGGTGGCAAAGTTACAGACACACAGGTCACTGGAGACAATTCTTCTGGTCCTTTACGCAGCTGTAGTGTAGGAAAGGCACTATACATTTACCCAACGAGGTAGCACTTACTGATTAGCCAGTAGAAAGTACTCCAGTTGAGTAGAGGTATTGCACAAAACGGTGGCATCTTCGTGGATAAATATGCAGGGCAGATGTGGCTTCTCTCCATTTACACCCTGAAAAGGTAGCTGTAATCCTTGATGGAGGTCTTTGCATCCTTGATTTTCTCGAGCGCAATGCTCGTGTAGTTCCTGTGACCAGGAGGTTCCTTCTCCTCGTCTGCCGCTGAGATCGTGCTCTGACCCTTTATAAACAAGAGGCATGTGAACGGGCCTAGAAGCCCCGCTCGTTTGGCCCCGCCACACATACACTAGCGGTATGCAACGTCTGCCCGCCCTTTCCCCACTATGATGGACAGCTTACTCAAAGGACCCCGGCGCTTTCGGCGCGGTGGCAAAGTTACAGACACACAGGTCACTGGAGACAATTCTTCTGGTCCTTTACGCAGCTGTAGTGTAGGAAAGGCACTATACATTTACCCAACGAGGTAACACTTACTGATTAGCCAGTAGACAGTACTCCAGTTGAGTAGAGGTATTGCACAAAACGGTGGCATCTTCTTGGATAAATATGCAGGGCAGGTGTGCAGAATTCGTGAGCGTGGTTAAGCAGATGTGCCTTCTCTCCATTTCCAACGTGAAAAGTTAGCTGTAATCCTTGATGGAGGTCTTTGCATCCTTCATTTTCTCGAGCGCAATTCTCGTGTAGAATTCGTGAGCGTGGTTAAGCAGATGTGGCTTCTCTCCATTTACACCCTGAAAAGTTAGCTGTAATCCTTGATGGAGGTCTTTGCATCCTTGAATTTCTCGAGCGCAATGCTCGTGTAGTTCCTGTGACCAGGAGGTTCCTTCTCCTCGTCTGCCGCTGAGATCCTGCTCTGACCCTTTATCCCCTTCGGTGCTTATGACGAGCTGGACTCGTCATGGCACACAGTGCTCGTGTGCTCATGACGAGTCCAGCTCGTCATAAGACCACCCACGGGGAAGCGCTGGCGCTCCCCCGTGGGAATCCGATCGTTAGGTTTTTTTGGGGGAGGCAGGGGAAGGGCTTCCCTGCCTCCCCCGCCCCATCAATGACGTCAGCGCGCTGACATCATTGAGGGTTTCCCTTTCTTCCCGACGCGCTGGAAGCCATTTGCTTCCAGCGCGTCGGGAAATCAGGTGAGGTTTGGCTCGGGGAGGGGGGGGTTTGTATCAAAAGAGGCATCGAGGGAAAGGAAAGGGTTTTCCTTTCCCCGATGCCTCTTTTGTGCATTCCTGCTGCACGATCATGTGATCGTGCAGCAGGAATGCCCACTAGGCACCAGGGTTTTTTTAATTTTTGTGTTGGGGAGTGGCCAAAAGGGCAAGGGTTGCTCCCTTTTACGGGGGTGAATATTTTATTTATACTGTTAGGCCCACCTACCCCTTAGCTTGGCTGGTGGATTGTGTGTGGACTGGTGCATTATTTGCATATGTGATTGTAATGTTTTTTTCTCCTTTTTATTCTAGTGTAAAGCTTTTGATTCCTGTTTGCGGTTTCGGCAGTGGTGGTTCTGCAGTTTTGCGTAATTGCATTTATTTGGTAAGAAAAATATTTTTGTTGTGTGTACTCCAAATGAGTATTATTGTCATGCATGAATGAATTTTTTTGTAAGTGGTGCCATAATGGCAGCATATTTGTTAGTGTTCAGAGCATGAAATTCTTTGCGATGTTTTGCATTGTCTTATGTGTAATTTTTTTCTTCTTCTTTTTTAGTGGGATATTGTTGATCCTTACTGTGTCTGTGCAGAGTAGGTGGTGGTGAGTCTAGCTGCTTCTGTCACGTGAGTGGTATAGTGTTGGAGTATATAGGTCTTTGTGATAAAGCTACATTTTGTTTATTTCTTTTTTTTTTTACAAAGGGTTTGTTGTTGTTGACTTGTTTGACAAGTAACCTTTATTAGTAAGCATTATGGCTAGCCGTAGAATTACTGCTCAGCAGGTGGTTGGTTTGCTTCTTGAATCTTCCTCTGAGCAGGATTATGAGACTGACAGTGCGTCTGAGGGAGAGGAGGGAGGGGAAGATTCAGGCAGTGAGTTTTCTCTCCACATGGAATCATCGGATGATGAAGGTACTCTCAGTGCAGATGAAGTGCCTGATTTAGAGGAGGATACTACTGTGCCGATGGTGCAAGAGGCATCTGGATTGCAGCCTGGGGCTGCTAGGCTTCCTACTGGAAGTGCTGGACTCTGGGTTGATCCAAACATGGTGCAGCCGGTGTTGCCTGCCTTTAGTGGTTATGCAGGGTGTAGAGTGGATTGTGAACATTATTTGCCTATACAGTATTTTCAGTTGTTTATGGATGATGTATTTTTGGGTGAGATTGTTGAGCAGACTAATTTGTATGCTGAACAGTTTTTGAGGGACAACAGTGCCAGACTTAGGCCCCATTCTAGAGCTACCCGGTGGAGTCCCACAAATCTGGAAGAGATGAAGAAGTTTTTGGGCTTGACTTTTTTGATGGGTTTGATAAGGAAGCCGTCCATGGGTTCATATTGGTCTACCAGTCCCTTGATGGCAACGGCCATATTTCCTGCAGTTATGACTCGTGATCGGTATTTACTTTTGCTTCGGATGCTGCATTTTGTTGATAATGGTTTGGCGTTGCCACGAGATCACCCTGAATGTGACCGTCTTTTTAAGATTCGGCCTGTTCTTGATCACTTTGTAGATCGATTTTCAGAGATCTATACTCCAGGGAAAGAAATATCTATTGATGAGTCTTTGGTGCTGTTCAAGGGCCGTTTGGTTTTTAGGCAGTACATTCCTAGCAAGAGGGCACGCTATGGAATTAAGCTGTATATGTTGTCTGAGAGTAGGACAGGATATGTTTTTAATTTGCGTGTGTACACTGGTAGGGATTCCACTATTGACCCCCCTGGTTGTCCGTCCACTTTAGTAGGAGTTTCAGAGAAAATTGTGTGGGAACTTGCTAGAGGACTGTTTAACAGAGGCCACCATTTGTACCTTGATAACTTCTACACTGCTGTGCAATTGTTTAAGGAATTGTTCAAAGTGGACACTTTTGCTTGTGGCACAATCCGCTCTAACCGTAAAGGTTATCCAAAAGAGCTTGTTTGCAAAAAACTTCAGAGGGGACAGTGCAGTGCCTTGCGTAGTGAGGAACTGCTAGCTGTGAAATTTGTGGACAGGAGGGATGTGTACATGCTGACTACCATCCATGATGAGAGTACTTCACCTGTGGCTGTTTGGGGTCAGATTGCTGAAGTGCGCAAACCTGTGTGCATTTTAGACTACAATAAGCACATGGGTGGTGTTGATAGAGTAGATCAGAGGTTGGAACCTTACACTGCTATTCGTAAGTCTTACATTTGGTATAAGAAGTTGGCCATCCATCTCTTCAATTTAGCAACTTTCAATGCTTTTGTTGTGTTCAAGGAGTGTTCTCCTGCGTCAAAGTTGACTTTTGTTCAGTTTCAGGAGTCTGTCATAGGCAGTCTTGTTGTTGTGGAACAGGCAAGTGTTCCTAGAGTTGGAGTGGTGGAGGATGTGGCTCGATTGAAAGATCGCCACTTTCCTGATCACATTCCTCCTACACTCTCAAAAGACTTTCCCACTAGGAGATGTAGAGTCTGTTGGCGAAGAGGTACGCGGAAGGAGACTCGTATGTACTGCCCTGAGTGTCCTTCTAACCCTGGGCTGTGTGTGCCTGCTTGTTATAGAGCGTAACCACAAGCAAAAGAATTATTGGGAGCAACCATGAGTGGTAAAGTGAACTGCCTGGTCTGTAATGTTTAAGAATTGTTGTTCTGTTTCAAGGTTGGCATTAGTGCAATGTTTCTGATTTTGTGTTAGTAGATTTGTATCTATTTGCAATTTGTTTGTGTTTTCTTTTTGTATAAAAAAATCCTAAATGTGATGGTGGTGTGTGTAGGCTGGTGCTTGGCTGGCGGTGTGCGTGGAGTGGCGCTTGGCTGGCAGTGTGCGGGGAGTGGCTCTTGGCTGGCGGTGTGCGTGGAGTGGCGCTAGGCTGGCGGTGTGCGTGGAGTGGCGCTAGGCTGGCGGTGTGCGTGGGGTGGCGCTAGGCTGGCGGTGTGCGTGGAGTGGCGCTAGGCTGGCGGTGTGCGTGGAGTGGCGCTAGGCTGGCGGTGTGCGTGGAGTGGCGCTTGGCTGGCGGTGTGCGTGGAGTGGCGCTTGGCTGGCAGTGTGTGAGTAGTGACTTGCTGCTGGTCACTACACACACTGCGAGCCGAGCGACACTCCACGCAATCCATCAGCTTGTGTGGTTGCTGTGTTAGGAATGTGGGCGTGTGAAAGTGATGGGCCCTTGAATGGCGCTGTCTGCTGGTGTGAGTGTTGTAATGTGATGGGCCCGCGGCTGGTGGTGTGAATGGTTTTGTATTTGTCACACGTATGAAAGGTGTATGAATGGCCTGTAAAGAGGTTGGTGCCTTGTCGTGGCTTTACAGCTCACGAGCTGTGAGTCAATGGTTCAGTTTCTCGTCCTTTCAATTATTAACAGTGCATTTCATTTTTGTGAAATCACTTGTTAATACAATTGTATATACTGAACCATCACTCACCCTCGTGCCAAATCCAACCAGTATGTGTGTGTGTGCTTGAGGATTAGATGGCTGTGCAGTAATATTTTTTTTTGTCTTTCTCAAGCAGGGTGTACCTTGTCCCTTTTTGTGAATGTTGTAATGTGTTTGTTTCGTGCCTGGGGGT
This sequence comes from Calotriton arnoldi, assembly GCA_963921515.1. Lineage (NCBI taxonomy): Eukaryota > Metazoa > Chordata > Amphibia > Caudata > Salamandridae > Calotriton > Calotriton arnoldi. Next base: position 259,143 of record CAWUFW010017171.1, on the reverse strand, counting down.
GTGAATGGTCTTGTGTGTATCACGTATGAAAGGTGTGTGAATGGCCTGTAAAGCGGTTGGGGCCTTGACGTGGCTTTACAGCTCACGAGCTGCGAGTCACTGGTTCCGTTTTTGTCCTTTCAATTATTGACAGTGCATTTCATTTTTGTGAAATCTCTTGTTAATAAAATTGTATATACTGAACCATCACTTGCCCTCGTGCCAAATCCAACCAGTATGTGTGTGTGCTTGAGGAATAGATGGCTGTGCAGTAATCTTTGTCTTTTTAGTCTGTCTGCCAAGGTGTACATTCCGTCTAAGAATAACCTACCAACTGTAGATATTCTCGTAAACGAAACACCCATGGGAGTACATGGTGATATCTCTCTTGTGGATCCCAACAAGTTATGGTACCCACAATGTCCTGCAAACCTCAAAATGTCTGTCACATTTTCCTTGCAATATTGTGCCAAAATTTTCACGCTGCAGAAATAAAACACATTATCTCAAAATGACCTGGTTTTGCAAGGGGGTCACCTGGATTTTTGGCCCAGTGCTCGGCGGCCATCTAGGGAAACCTACCAAACCCACACATTTCTGAAAAGTAGACACCCGGGGCTTCCAGGGAGGTATGGCTTGCGTGGATCCCCCAACGTTTCCTTACCCAGAATCCCCTGCAAACCTCACTTTTAGCTGAAAAAATCACTTTTTTCACACATTTTTGTGTGGGAAAGTGTGGCATCACTGGCCTCACACAAATTTCCTACCACCCAGCGTTCCCCCAGGTCTCCCGATAAAAATGGTGCCTCACTTGTGTGGGAGGCCCAAGTACCCGCGACAGGCAAGGGCCCACAACGTATTGAGGCGACCTCAAAATGGCCTTTCACAAAACCACCTGGTCTTGCAAGGGGGTCACCTGGGTTTTGGCCCAGTGCTCGGCGGCCATCTAGGGAACCTACCAAACCCACACATTTCTGAAAAGTAGACACCCAGGGGCTTCCAGGGAGGTATGGCTTGCGTGGATCCCCCAACGTTTCCTTACCCAGAATCCCCTGCAAACCTCACTTTTAGCTGAAAAAATCACTTTTTCACAAATTTTTGTGTGGGAAAGTGTGGCATCACTGGCCTCACACAAATTTCCTACCACCCAGCGTTCCCCAGGTCTCCTGATAAAAATGGTGCCTCACTTGTGTGGGAGGCCCAAGTACCCGCGACAGGCAAGGGCCCACAACGTATTGAGGCGACCTCAAAATGGCCTTTCACAAAACCACCTGGTTTTGCAAGGAGTCACCTGGGTTTTGGCCCAGTGCTCGGCGGCCATCTAGGAAACCTACCAAACCCACACATTTCTGAAAAGTAGACACCCGGGGCTTCCAGGGAGGTATGGCTTGCGTGGATCCCCAACGTTTCCTTCCAGAATCCCCTGCAAACCTCACTTTTAGCTGAAAAAATCACTTTTTCACACATTTTTGTGTGGGAAAGTGTGGCATCACTGGCCTCACACAAATTTCCTACCACCCAGCGTTCCCCAGGTCTCCCGATAAAAATGGTGCCTCACTTGTGTGGGAGGCCCAAGTACCACGACAGGCAAGGGCCCAAAACATTTTTTGATAGGCAATGTTGATGTTGCCTCAAAGCGTTTGTGTCCTTGCATGTCGCGGGTACTTGGGCCTCCACACAAGTGAGGCACCATTTTATCGGGAGACCTGGGGAACGCTAGTGTAGGAAATTTGTGTGAGGCCAGTGATGCCACACTTTCCCACACAAAATGTGTGAAAAAAGTGATTTTTCAGCTAAAATTGAGGTTTGCAGGGATTCTGGGTAAGGAACGTTGGGGGATCCACACAGCATACCTCCCTGAAGCCTCCGGTGTCTACTTTTCAGAAATGTGGAGTTTGGTAGGTTTCCTAGATGGCCGCCGACGCAGGCCAAAACCCAGGTGACCCCCTGCAAACCAGGTGGTTTTGAGATAGGCAATTTTGAGGTCGCCCACTACGTTGTGGGCCCTGCCTGTCGCTGGTACTTGGGCCTCCCACACAAGTGAGGCACCATTTTATCGGGAGACCTGGGGAAACGCTGGGTGGTGAAATTTGTGTGAGGCCAGTGATGCCACACTTTCCCACACAAAATGAGTGAAAAAGTGATTTTTTCAGCTAAAATTGAGGTTTGCAGGGGATTCTGGGTGGAAACGTTGAGGGATCCACGAAGCCATACCTCGGAAGCCCCGGTGTCTACTTTTCAGAAATGTGTGGGTTTGGTAGGTTTCCATAGATGGCCGCTGAGCACGAGGCCAAAACCCAGGTGACTTCCTGCAAAACCAGGTGGTTTTGAGATAGGCAATTTTGAGGTCAGCCTCACTCACGTTGTGGGCCCTTGCCTGCGCGGGTACTTGGGCCTCCACACAAGTGAGGCACCATTGTTATCGGGAGACCTGGGGGAACGCTGGGTGGTAGAAATGTGTGTGAGGCCAGTGATGCCACACTTTCCCACACAAAATGTGTGAAAAAGTGATTTTTTCAGCTAAAATTGAGGTTTGCAGGGATTCTGGGTAAGGAAACGTTGGGGATCCACGCAAGCCATACCTCCTGGAAGCCCCTGGTCTCTACTTTTCAGGAAATGTGTGGGTTTGGTAGGTTTCCCTAGATGGCCGCCGAGCACGGGGCCAAAACCCAGGTGACTTCCTGCAAAACCAGGTGGTTTTGAGATAGGCAATTTTGAGGTCGCCTCACTACGTTGTGGGCCCTTGCCTGTCGCGGGTACTTGGGCCTCCCACACAAGTGAGGCACCATTTTTATCGGGAGACCTGGGGAAACGCTGGGTGGTAGGAAATTTGTGTGAGGCCAGTGATGCCACACTTTCCCACACAAAAATGAGTGAAAAAAGTGATTTTTTCAGCTAAAATTGAGGTTTGCAGGGCATTCTGGGTAAGGAAACGTTGGGGGATCCACGCAAGCCATACCTCCCTGGAAGCCCCCGGGTGTCTACTTTTCAGAAATGTGTGGGTTTGGTAGGTTTCCCTAGATGGCCGCCGAGCACGGGGCCAAAACCCAGGTGACCCCCTTGCAAAACCAGGTGGTTTTGAGATAGGCAATTTTGAGGTCGCCTCACTACGTTGTGGGCCCTTGCCTGTCGCGGGTACTTGGGCCTCCCACACAAGTGAGGCACCATTTTTATCGGGAGACCTGGGGGAACGCTGGGTGGTAGGAAATGTGTGTGAGGCCAGTGATGCCACACTTTCCCACACAAAATGTGTGAAAAAGTGATTTTTCAGCTAAAATTGAGGTTTGCAGGGGATTCTGGGTAAGGAAACGTTGGGGGATCCACGCAAGCCATACCTCCTGGAAGCCCCGGGTCTCTACTTTTCAGAAATGTGTGGGTTTGGTAGGTTTCCCTAGATGGCCGCCGAGCACGGGGCCAAAAACCCAGGTGACCCCCTTGCAAAACCAGGTGGTTTTGAGATAGGCAATTTTGAGGTCGCCTCACTACGTTGTGGGCCCTTGCCTGTCGCGGGTACTTGGGCCTCCCACACAAGTGAGGCACCATTTTTATCGGGAGACCTGGGGGAACGCTGGGTGGTAGGAAATTTGTGTGAGGCCAGTGATGCCACACTTTCCCCACACACAAATGTGTGAAAAAGTGATTTTTTCAGCTAAAATTGAGGTTTGTAAGGGATTCTGGTAAGGAAACGTTGGGGGATCCACGCAAGCCATACCTCCCTGGAAGCCCCCGGGTGTCTACTTTTTCAGAAATGTGTGGGTTTGGTAGGTTTCCCTAGATGGCCGCCGAGCACAGGGCCAAAAACCCAGGTGACCCCCTTGCAAAACCAGGTGGTTTTGAGATAGGCAATTTTGAGGTCGCCTCACTACGTTATGGGACCTTGCCTGTCACGGGTACTTGGGCCTCCCACACAAGTGAGGCACCATTTTTATCGAGAGACCTGGGGAACGCTGGGTGGTAGGAAATTTGTGTGAGGCCAGTGATGCCACACTTTCCCACACAAAAATGTGTGAAAAAGAGATTTTTTCTGCTAAAATTGAGGTTTGCAGGGGATTCTGGGTAAGGAAACGTTGGGGGATCCACGCAAGCCATACCTCCCTGGAAGCCCCGGGTGTCTACTTTTCAGAAATGTGTGTGTTTGGTAGGTTTCCCTAGGTGCCGGCAGAGCTAGGGTTCACAAACTACAGCTAAGCACTTTGCCAAAAGGGTCATTTTTCACTGCGAAATTGAGGTGTGACCACGTTGCGTTTTGCGCCGTTTCCTGTCGCAGGCACTAGGCCGACCCACACAAGTGAGGTACCATTTTTCTCGTAAGACTTTGGGGAACGCGGGGTGGGTGGAAATTTGTGGATCCACGCAGATTCCAGAACTTTCCACCACAGAACTGTGGGGAAAATGTGTTTTTTGGACAATTTTTTATGTTTGCAAGGGATTCTGTGTAACAGAACCTGGTGGGAAGGCAGTCAAGTCACCCCATCCTGGATTCCCCTGGGTGTCTAGTTTTCAAAAATGTATAGGTTTGCTAGGTTTCCCTAGGTGCCGGCAGAGGTAGGGTTCAAAAACTACAGCTAGGCACTTTGCCAAAAAGGGTCATTTTTCACTGCGAAATTGAGGTGTGACCACGTTGCGTTTTGCGCCGTTTCCTGTCGCAGGCACTAGGCCGACCCACACAAGTGAGGTACCATTTTTCTCGTAAGACTTTGGGAGCACGCGGGGTGGGTGGAAATTTGTGGATCCATGCAGATTCCAGAACTTTCCACCACAGAAATGTGGGGAAAATGTGTTTTTTGACAATTTTTAGGTTTGCAAGGGATTCTGGGTAACAGAACCTGGTGGGAGGCAGTCCAGTCACCCCATCCTGGATTCCCCTGGGTGTCTAGTTTTCAAAAATGTATAGGTTTGCTAGGTTTCCCTAGGTGCAGGCAGAGGTAGGGTTCAAAAACTACAGCTAGGCACTTTGCCGAAAAAGGGTCATTTTTCACTGCGAAATTGAGGTGTGACCACGTTGCGTTTTGCGCCGTTTCCTGTCGCAGGCACTAGGCCGACCCACACAAGTGAGGTACCATTTTCTCGTAAGACTTTGGGGAACGCGGGGTGGGTGGAAATTTGTGGATCCACCCAGATTCCAGAACTTTCCACCACAGAAATGTGGGAAAATGTGTTTTTTTGACAATTATTTATGTTTGCAAGGGATTCTGGGTAACAGAACCTGGTGGGAGGCAGTCCAGTCACCCCATCCTGGATTCCCCTGGGTGTCTAGTTTTCAAAAATGTATAGGTTTGCTAGGTTTCCCTAGGTGCCGGCAGAGGTAGGGTTCAAAAACTACAGCTAGGCACTTTGCCAAAAAGGGTCATTTTTCACAGCAAAATTGAGGTGTGACCACGTTGCGTTTGCGCCGTTTTCCTGTCGCAGGCACTAGGCCGACCCACACAAGTGAGGTACCATTTTTCTCGTAAGACTTTGGGGGAACGCGGGGTGGGTGGAAATTTGTGGATCCACACAGATTCCAGAACTTTCCACCACAGAAATGTGGGGAAAATGTGTTTTATTTGACAATTTTTTATGTTTGCAAGGGATTCTGGGTAACAGAACCTGGTGGGAGGCAGTCCAGTCACCCCATCCTGGATTCCCTGTGTGTCTAGTTTTCAAAAATGTATAGGTTTGCTAGGTTTCCCTAGGTGCCGGCAGAGGTAGGGTTCAAAAACTACAGCTAGGCACTTTGCCAAAAAAGGGTCATTTTTCACAGCAAAATTGAGGTGTGACCACGTTGCGTTTGCGCCGTTTCCTGTCGCAGGCACTAGGCCGACCCACACAAGTGAGGTACCATTTTTCTCGTAAGACTTTGGGGCACGCGGGGTGGGTGGAAATTTGTGGATCCACGCAGATTCCAGAACTTTCCACCACAGAAATGTGGGGAAAATGTGGTTTTTTTGACAATTTTTTATGTTTGCAAGGGATTCTGGGTAACAGAACCTGGTGGGAGGCAGTCCAGTCACCCCATGCTGGATTCCCCTGGGTGTATAGTTTTCAAAAATGTATAGGTTTGCTAGGTTTCCCTAGGTGCAGGCAGAGGTAGGGTTCAAAAACTACAGCTAGGCACTTTGCCGAAAAGGGTCATTTTTCACTGCGAAATTGAGGTGTGACCACGTTGCGTTTTGCGCCGTTTCCTGTCGCAGGCACTAGGCCGACCCACACAAGTGATGTACCATTTTTCTCGTAAGACTTTGGGGAACGCAGGGTGGGTGGAAATTTGTGGATCCACGCAGATTCCAGAACTTTCCACCACAGAAATGTGGGGAAAATGTGTTTTTTGGACAATTTTTTATGTTTGCAAGGGATTCTGGGTAACAGAACCTGGTGGGAGGCAGTCCAGTCACCCCATCCTGGATTCCCTGGGTGTCTAGTTTTCAAAAATGTATAGGTTTGCTAGGTTTCCCTAGGTGCCGGCAGAGGTAGGGTTCAAAAACTACAGCTAGGCACTTTGCCAAAAAGGGTCATTTTTCACAGCGAAATTGAGGTGTGACCACGTTGCGTTTTGCGCCGTTTCCTGTCGCAGGCACTAGGCCGACCCACACAAGTGAGGTACCATTTTTCTCGTAAGACTTTGGGGCACGCGGGGTGGGTGGGAATTTGTGGATCCACGCAGATTCCAGAACTTTCCACCACAGAAATGTGGGGAAAATGTGGTTTTTTGACAATTTTTTATGTTTGCAAGGGATTCTGGGTAACAGAACCTGGTGGGAGGCAGTCCAGTCACCCCATCCTGGATTCCCCTGGGTGTCTAGTTTTCAAAAATGTATAGGTTTGCTAGGTTTCCCTAGGTGCCGGCAGAGGTAGGGTTCAAAAACTACAGCTAGGCACTTTGCCAAAAGGGTCATTTTTCACAGCGAAATTGAGGTGTGACCACGTTGCGTTTTGCGCCGTTTCCTGTCGCAGGCACTAGGCCGACCCACACAAATGAGGTACCATTTTTCTCGTAAGACTTTGTGGAATGCGGGGTGGGTGGAAATTTGTGGATCCACGCAGATTCCAGAACTTTCCACCACAGAAATGTGGGGAAAATGTGTTTTTTTGACAATTTTTTATGTTTGCAAGGGATTCTGGGTAACAGAACCTGGTTGGAGGCAGTCCAGTCACCCCATCCTGGATTCCCCTGGGTGTCTAGTTTTCAAAAATGTATAGGTTTGCTAGGTTTCCCTAGGTGCCGGCAGAGGTAGGGTTCAAAAACTACAGCTAGCACTTTGCCAAAAAGGGTCATTTTTCACTGCGAAATTGAGGTGTGACCACGTTGTGTTTTGCGCCGTTTCCTGTCGCAGGCACTAGGCCGACCCACACAAGTGAGGTACCATTTTTCTCGTAAGACTTTGGGGAACGCGGGGTGGGTGGAAATTTATGGATCCACGCAGATTCCAGAACTTTCCACCACAGAAATGTGGGGAAAATGTGTTTTTTTGACAATTTTTTATGTTTGCAAGGGATTCTGGGTAACAGAACCTGGTGGGAGGCAGTCCAGTCACCCCATCCTGGATTCCCCTGGGTGTCTAGTTTTCAAAAATGTATAGGTTTGCTAGGTTTCCCTAGGTGCCGGCAGAGCTAGGGTTCAAAAACTACAGCTAGGCACTTTGCCAAAAAGGGTCATTTTTCACTGCGAAATTGAGGTGTGACCACGTTGTGTTTTGTGCCGTTTCCTGTCGCAGGCACTAGGCCGACCCACACAAGTGAGGTACCATTTTTCTCGTAAGACTTTGGGGAACGCGGGGTGGGTGGAAATTTGTGGATCCACGCAGATTCCAGAACTTTCCACCACAGAAATGTGGGGAAAATGTGGTTTTTTGGACAATTTTTTATGTTTGCAAGGGATTCTGGGTAACAGAACCTGATGGGAGGCAGTCAAGTCACCCCATCCTGGATTCCCCTGGGTGTCTAGTTTTCAAAAATGTATAGGTTTGCTAGGTTTCCCTAGGTGCCGGCAGAGCTAGGGTTCAAAAACTACACCTAGGCACTTTGCAAAAAAAAGGGTAATTTTTCATTGTGAAAATGTGGTACGTCCACATTGCATTTTGAGCCATTTCCTGTTGTGGGAACAAGGGCTACCCACACAAGTGAGGTACCATTTTTATCGGGAGACTTAGGGTAACACAGAATTGTAGAGCAACTGTTATTACCTATTGACTTTCGATGCATTTCTGCCTTCCAAATGAAAGACAATGTGTAAAAAATAAGTCATTTTGAAAAATGACCTATAATTCTCATGCTAGTATGGGTACTCCCAATTTCGGAAATGTGCAAATATCTACTGTTTCTAAAATCTACATTTTGTTCCCATTTCAGAAATGCATAGTTGTCTTTCATAACAATTTTTCCTTGTATACATTTTCCCAAAATAATTGCTATATACCCGGTACTTAAAAAAATCATTGCAAGATGTTGCTCAATTATTGGTTCTGGGTTCGTCGGGTTCTTGGTGAACCTACAAGTCTTATATATCCCCACAACCAGAAAGGTCCAGCGGATATAACGGTATATTGCCTTCAAATAGCTGTCATAATTAGAAGAAGTTACAGGTGAAAACGTTGACACAAATGGCTGTTTTTTCAACTAATTTTCTATTTTTCCTTTATTTAACTGTTAGTTTCTATAAGGAAAACTTTAAGGATCTACACAAATGACCCCTTGCTGAATTCAGAATTTTGTCTACTTTTCAGAAATGTATGGCTTTCTAGGATCCATTATTGGTTTCATACCCATTTCTACCATTAACTGGAAGGAGGTTGAAAGCACAAAAAATAGCAAAAATAGGCTATGTCCCAGAAAAATGCCAAAACTGTGTAAAAAAGTTGGTTTTCTGACAAAAGTCTGCTTGTCCCTGAAATCTGGGAAGATGGTGATTTCATCCCCACAACCCCTTTTTTGATGCCATTTGCAGGGAAAAATCAAGATGCTTTCATCTGTAGCCCTTTTTCGCATTTTTCCAAAAAAAAAAAAAAATTTAGCTGTATTTTGACTAATTTCTGGGTCCCCTCCAGGGGAATCCACAAACCCTGGGTACCTTTACAATTCCCATGATGTTAGAAAAAAGGACGCAAATTTGGCATGGATACCTTATGTGGTCAAAAAGTTACAGGGGCCTAAGCGCGCACTACCCCAAATAGCCAAAAAAGGCTTAGCACAGGAGGGAAAAGGCCTAGCAGCGAAGGGGTTAATTAAATCTGCTTGGTCGATTTTTTGGCTGGGGGCGGTTCGGGTGAGGTGGTAATCATGGAGCCAAGGACATTTGTAGTGCTAGTGGGACTACCATGTGGAGGCAAAGGGGCTTTATGAGCCAGAACTGACTATGTCCTGGCATTCTGTTAAGATAGTCTCAATCCTATCAATTGTCTCATGGCAAGACACACTAGAGGGCCTCTTATTGTGCAATGGCTGGTCCTGTGTCTGTCTTTTACCCATTTCTTGTTATAAGCTCAGCAGCTTTCTAAGTAACTAAAAGCACCACGAGGGGTAGTTCTAAACAAAAGACAGGACTCTCCACCCCACGAAAACACCAAACAAAAGAAACTGGTACGGTAGTGTAACAGATATAGGGTTGTTATCCGGGTGTTTAAAAAGAAAAACATGGGGTCATGGTTTCAATCATCAAGTCAATCGTAACAGACACTTACAGTTCAATAAAATCATCTGTGGCAGCCAAGGGAGGTGGCCCCGCCTCGCCGCTTCCTGCGCTGACGGGCGCCGTCAGCCTGGGCAAACCGCGCGCGTCCCACGCCGTTGGAATCCGAGGTAGCTTTTGTGCACCGCTGGCGCATCAAGATTCGCGTTGGCGCCTCCTGGCACGTTGTGCAATGGGGGATGTAGTCCCCTGGGCAAGGGCTGAGGGCAGTCTCTGACGGGCTCCCCCAGTATCTCACGGGTCTCCCGACAGGGCGACTACTATTCTCAGTACTTTGACCTTGTAACTCTCACCTGGATTGAAGAGCCATAGAGATGGTTCCTGGGGGAACCCCTCACCCTGGAGGAGGTTCAGGCAGCAATTGTAGGTCTCCCCACATGTAATGCACCTGGGGTTATGGGTTCCCCAAAGAATTCTATAAAACATATGCAATACTTTTAGCCCCATGGCTACTATAGTGTACAATGAGGCACTGGAGAGGAGGATGCTTCCCCTCTCTCTTCAGGAATCCATACTTATTACACTCCATCAACCAGGTAACCAGCCCGAGAGCCTTGATCCTTATAGACCATTATCACTAATCATTATCAATGACAAACTTCTGGCCATGATACTAGCCAACAGACTGACCCCCTTATTGCCTGAGCTGATCCTTCCGGACCAGGTAGGGTTCATCCCAGGCAAATCCACGGCGCATAATATAAGGACACTACTCGCCCTTATACAGCATCTCAGCCCCAAACTCGAGATAGCGGGCATCTTCCTGGATGCATCCAAGGCCTTTGATGCACTAAAATGGCCCAGATATGAAGGGACGTCCTCCGCTCCGAGAGTTTTTCTGAAGAGCGAGGTACTAGACAAGGCTGCCTTTGTCTCCCATTTTATACACACTTGCCTCAGAGCCTCTGGCATGTGCAATCCGACAATTGCATAGGAAGCGGGTACCTGCATTTTCGCCTTGAAATAATAGTCTCACTTTACGCAGATGATTTCACATTGCAGCTGGTGGTCCCGGCGTGGAACCTGAACCCAGTTATATGTGAATTCAACCTCTTTCGGGTAGTCTTGGAAATCCTGCTAAATTGCAATAAGTCCACAATTATCCCGCTTATGCCAGACACACTCCCCAAAACACTGGATTTTTCACTAACCTGGGGGTTTGGGTCCACCAGGTTAAAGAAATGATAATTAAGGACAATTATGGGGCAGCCATAAATCGTATTGAAGAACAAATCCACCTTTGTGCAACTCTTCCATTTTCCCTGATGGGGCGAATAGCGCTCATTATAATGGTCATACTACCCAAACTACTTTACTTGTACAGTAACATCACCATAATGTTCACTCAACACTTCTTCAAGATCCTCAAATCACATCTGATAACACTAGCCTGGGCGGGCGGACAACCGTGAATACGATGGGAAACCCTGACACTGCCATATGATAGGAGCAGTCTTCCGACCCCTGACGTTGAGCTCTACTATCTATGCGCGTAGGCACACTTCACATATTTCTGGTACAATCTCCCTCCATACATGGTACACATAGTGATAGAACACTACATCCCATGTCCCACCCTGCTAGAGGTACTCGTGGGCCAGACCCGATGTGTAAACGAACAGAGAGAGGCACAGTAGTCAACACACAACTAGCTTGGCTAAAGATCCAGAACCAACTACGTTCCTCGATTCTTTATTCACCTAAACAACCACTTCCCTGTGATATCACTCACATGTAACAAAACACTTTCCCAGCGGATGCATAAGTGGGGAATAGTGGCTCTGGACGACTTCTTCCTTGGGAGTTAATTTATGGACTGCCTGACTGAAGTAAATGGCACCACGACATCACCATTAGACATTTTCACATATTATTACCTTCCCGACTTGTGTAGAGAGCATAAAACCCACCTTCCCCTAGAAACAGCCAGGATCTTCCACACTGCGGATGTTCCTGGCCCCCACAGCCGTCAGACATCTGGTGACTAATCTATACTTTTCTATTCAAACAGAGGGCCTGATACCCATACCAAGCACCAGAGCACAATGGAACAACGATGAGGAAGCTCCCATATTGGATGCAGAATGGGCGTCCTGCTATGGACAAATAGGGGAACTCTCTCCTAACAGCAGACTGCACTATATCCATTCTCAAATAATTCCATAGGACTTACCAACCCCCCAAAAAAAAGTATTGTCGCTCAAACTGAGAGAACACTCCCACTGTGTCTGATGCAGTGTGTCAGAGACAAACTTTCTATTCCTTGCATGGAACTGCTGGAGGGTATGCGAATACTGGAATGAAGAGGGCAGGGCAGTATCAGATATGGTCGCAATAGGTACTGAGCTTTCACTGAAGATTGCACTACTGCAATATACAAAGAGGTTGCCACGTGATGCTAGATGCTTCATGTCAGTGGCACTCCTGCTGGCCAAAAGGCTAGTGACCCGTGTAGGGAGGCACCCATGCACTTAGGGTGCGGGACTGGCTGCAAGACCTGTCATACTGTAATTGCCACCTGGAAGTCTACAATACAATGATACCATTGACACATCACTCAAAAACATTTGGGCCCCTTTGCAGACATAGCTGTTAAGTCATGATATGGAGCAGGACTAGAGAGCCAGGATGGGCAGCAGGGCACACACTTAGGTCAGACGCGGCCTCCTCCTACTGCACCTAGTTTGCAATCCACTGCAGAAGAGGGAGCTGACATAAGACATCCTCCAGGTCGAAGAGCCAGGCTACCTGGAGTAGAGGTTGCCTCATGGGGCTGACCTCATTACAGCCTCTCTCCTACCCATTTCTGGGTTCTAGGCTTTCACTTCATGGTGCTAAGTCATGGTATACTATTGAATGCGAGCTGTGCTAGTCTCTAGGTCACAGCCACCATGGAATGAGTTGGGATTGAACTTCACTGGGTCACAGTTGCAAGGGATGAGCTGTGGTCACATTTCATTGAGTCACAGTGGCAAAGGATGAGCTAGCTGTAGTGGTGCTTATTTGGGTCATGGCCACACAAGTTCAGCTGTGGTTGCAGTTATTGGCATAGCTGCTACTGAGCAGCTGTAATTCTGTGGTTCCTACCTGGAACCACTACTAGGAGAGTCTGATGTCTACCGACATCTGGGGTATGCAGACCACTCTCCTCCAACCTCCTTCCTCTGGCAGATCCCACCAGCTCTGTGGCATTGCTGCTTCTGATTCTTCCGAGACAGTCCCAGCTCCTGTGTAGGTGGCTAGATACTTCCCTCTCACCACAGGCAGGCTACCTTTAGGCATCTCAGATTACTCTAGCGAGGCAGGAGTTCGGGTGTTGTGACCTCAGTCCTGGGAGGATGGCTGTTAGGCAGGCACCAGCTCTGGTTGCACACCAATCCTCTGAGTATTCTACAGGGCACTCCCTTCCTTGGTCATAGAGAACTTAGAATTGGAACAACAAGTGGATCATTGTATCCCACTTTTATACCATAAAAGCAGATAGAAGCTGTGGATCCACTGTGCACACTTGCAGAACCAGTTTGAAGTGTTTCTCCTTTCAAGTGTCCTCTTCTGGCTGCTCTTCAGACACACTCTTTGGGTAGAGTGATCCTCCTCACTGCAGAGTAGTCTCTAGTCTGGAGCACCCACAAGAGAGTTACAAAAGTTAAGGCTTTCTTCAGCCACACTGAATAGTGATCAGGGAAAAGTCTGGCATCAACTAACGGGTTCCTTTCATCCTGCACAACAGAGAGTGTAGTCCGACCATTCATCCCCAAATTACAGTACTACGGGAAGACTAATCAGCAGTTCCTCTCAGCAAAAGACATAACAGAATTTCTAAAATAGCCATGTCTGCTCTCTCTCCACTTAAGTCTATGGGCCTCTCCTTACAGATTCTGGAATGTCAGCAATACACTGCCATGTCTGAGAAAACAATGTCACCTCTATCTTGTGCAGGACAAAGCATTCCAAAGTGGCTCTCACAGTCCTCCTTTACTCTGATTCACCTAAACACACAATGCATGTATCATGCAGGCCACACATACACTCACAACATATAATTGATGCCAGTATTAGCATTGGCTTTAGCGAATAGAAGCAGAACTTTACACGAGTGGGCAATGTAGGCCTTCTCCGCTCAAGTGACACAGATAAAAGGTCTAGTCACAACTATGGATTAACAAAACATGGTAAGCTGTGACCAAAGCTTTACGTGCTAAATCCATGACACTGACAGTAGTTCACTGTCAATTAAATCCAGGTCCAGGTCAGATCCAGGACCTCACTCGTGTCAAGGGGAAGGTCTAGGCTTCTGCACATACCACACAGTTGGGCACGCAAGGCAGGTGAACAATATTGTACATCATACATGGATCATTCCCTTCTCAACACTCTTCCATCTTCTGATTGCCAATACTCAGTTGTTGTGCTGTACAGCATACATGAACTTTGTACTCCATACAATACAATGCAGGAGACAAAAGTGGGTATAAACGTGTGGACATGAATTCTATTTCTCATAGACTCTATCCAGAAACATTTTGCAGTGTTTTTGTGTCATGGTTGACTGGTGTTCTTGATATACTCCTTCTAGTGATTTGACTTCAAATTTCTTGCCATCAGTAAGGTTCCAAAGGACTATAGACAGACACCTGTTCAAATTGGTTCACAAAGCTTGCAGGTGGGGTAGTCCTCTTTGCATTTAATTTAATAACTGGAGTAGGATGCATGAACATTTCCTGAACTATGGAGTCCTTAGTGTTTTTTTCTCCTTCGATAGTCTCTCCAGTACAAATCACTTCTCCTTCGTTCTGTAGCAGAGGCCAAGGATTCCTATTGAAGTTAAGATTGGAAATCATATTTTTACCACCACCACCCCCTCACCCCTTTACTTTCCCCGAGATGGATTTGCACAAAGCCTGACATGCCAAAACGAATTCGATTTTGCTATGGGGCTGGAAAGTTTTGTGCAGATTTGTCAAACGGAGCTAAAGTTATGAGCAAAGCAAAAATATTCGTTTCAGTCGAAAGTCCGCCAACATTTATGTGTTTAGTTTTCTCTCTCTCTCTCTCCCACACACACACACACACACACACGCACACACACACACACACACACACGTTCACACACACGTACACACACATATACCTGTACATGGTCCTTACATACACATATACCTTTACATGTCCAATACCCCCACATGGCAACATAGGACCCTTTACGTTATCACTGATGTATTTTTATATTGCAAGTTTAATTTGGGGTAGTTAGCTCAGAAGAAGCTGTGTTTTGTTAATGTGCAGTTAACAATCCGTTTTCAGTTTAAATGTATTTGTTTGATATATTGCTGACTTGGCAAAACAAACATTGCAATCAACACATGCAATTAAAAGTACAGAAGATGTCAAAGAAATTAATAGTATTATGCATCTAAAAAAAAAGCTGTACGCTCAAATTACAGAAATACAAGTTGATCTAATTTCAGCTTTAGGTAAGCTATACTGGAAAGATAAAAGAACAACTAACCCAATTCATTCTTTAGGATCACAAAGAAAACATGCTTCAGGATGCCTGCCCGCCCACTACACACTGTGTAACATTTCATTTGTCGTTTAAAACAAAGAGGGCTCCGTAATAAAGTTCATACTAGACATCGAATTGGTTTCAACAGAGTTCCTTCTACAATCTCCCTTCTGCCATTCTTATCGGTTAAACACCAAAGTTCTGTAATTATACCACAGTAATTTCGGGTAAAGTGCAGGGTACAGAGATTTATAACATTAGATTCCGTACATGTTCTTTTTAATAATGATATAGAGAAAAATTCAGATAAAATGCGCTGTTCAATTTCTATAAGACATAATTATATTGTAACTGTTCCTTCTTCTTTAACAATCCCCATCATCCAAACATTTATCAGTCCAAACACCCTTAAAACCACTCTCTTAAAAGATTAAAAACATTGCATTACTAGAAAACAAGGCTTTAAAATAAAGTGCAAATTATCAGATGCTAACTCCTTATATTCTTTAACTAACAACTCTTTCACTCGTTTGTCAAACGCATCATCCATCCTCTATCCCGTTCAGTTTTAGAATGTAAAAAAATTATAGACCGATTTATTTTAGAGAAAGACAAAAGTGCCTAGTGCAAACTCCTTATATACATAAACATCACCCTCCATTCATATCAATTTAGTAGTTAAAAAATGATTGTTATAAAAACAAGACTTTGTAGGAAAAAACAAAGTGCCTAGTGCAAATTCCTTTAGATTGAACGTATGCCTCAAGTTCGCTAACCAATACATAACTATCGTGGTATGGAAGGCTTTAGATGGCAACATACTATTTGAGATAGGCCAGTTTCTCAATTACAGTCTCGAAAAATGTGTTGAGGTGGTAACATAGTCTTATATTGTCACATCTCTGCACTAGGATCATCAGTTCCTTTACTTGAGGAATCCTTAGATCTCTAAAAACTGGAAGCAATATTTTTTCCTTATTTGATCAAACGTGGTGTAAAATATAATCAAGTGTGCAAGTGTCAGAGTATTCAATTGGCAGAAAGGACATATACTTAGGGGCTTATTACAATGGTGGTTGGAAAGCCTCCTACCTTTGGTCAGAGGCTTTCCGACAGCCATCGTCGGGTTTCAATTCCGACCGGCTGCTTATGAATCAGCTAGTCAGAATTGAAACCAGCCAGTCATTCTGCCTGGCTTACGACGGGCTCAAGGAGCCCGTCGGCCAGTCCGAGGCTGGCCAGTAATCCCAAAGGGCTTTCTGCCCTTGGGATTACGATGCACGGTTTCTAGCAGGATTTCCATGCCGGTCTTTCCGACATGAAAACCCTGTCGGAAAGTGTGATTGAGGGGCCCTAGCAGGGCCCCCTTGTGTGTGCGGCCTCCGGTTGGGGGCCGAGGGGGCACCTATGGTTCCCCCCTGTTAATCCCTGCACCCCGTGGTGCCTGGGGCAGGGATTACTACGATCAGTTTACGGCCGTTACACATGCTCCCATAGGGAAATGTTGGAATGCGACCTAACAGCGTTCGGTCGCATCCAAATCAGGCGGTCGGGACCGCCGACCAGAGGTCAGTCGTCCCGTTTATGAGACGGTCCGTCCAACCTTGTAATTAGCCCCTTAGTGCCCCAATCATAGTCAAATGATTTCCAACCATCGACTTCCGTACTATAAAAGCAGGAACTTGGCCTAGTCTGAGGTTAAGCATCCATCTAATTACCGTACACCTTTTAATGTTTTTCATGTATGGTTGTAGAGCAAACATGTAGTCTGTGTCCAAAAGTGGAGAGAGTTGAGGCCTGGCTCTACTATCATGTAAGTATTTTACTGTACCCTTTGATCTACACTATTGTTTGTAGCTTGCTTCCTCTTTTGAATGGATCTCTCACCCAACTCTACTTCTATATCAGCATCCAAGTCTGACTATATTCTTATTAGATTTTCCGTCCATGGAATTTGTTTTTTTAACTGTAGATTCTCTTTAATCAGTTGTCTAAGCGATCCCCCCTGATGGTTTCAGGATACTGTGCCAGTAGGTCAATACTCTCTGCCGGTATCTGAAACTGATATTCATTAGGCCAAGCTCAAGTTCTAATGCACTATTCACAGGGCCTCTCAGTAAGCCAAGCCAACCCATCCAAATATTAGTTTCTATTCTTTCAGTTCATTTAATACATGGTTCAGGAAAAAGCTCACATCCATTCAATATTAAGCTAGGTATTTCAGCATTGTAGGCCTCCTGGAGAACTGCGAATGACCTATGACCAAGTGAAAATCCAACTTCTTCAATGTTCCTGCGACTACTTTCGCTCTCTGTTCCTGCTGGTAATATGTGTGAATTAAAATGTAGGTTATACTTAAGGACCATGTCTAAATATCTGTATTCAGAAACAATTTTCAATTGTTCACCCCTAAGCGACTAGTGCATTTTTGATTGCCAATGCATTTGATTTGAAATTGTCATTATTGTAGTTTTTGAAACATTAATAATTAAATCAATCTGTTTGCAATATTCTGCGAAGGCATTTAGTTGCCTTTGAAGGTCAACTGGGGTCAGGTCCGATACAACTGTATCATCAGCATAAAAAATTGACAAGATAGGTTCATCCACCAAATTTGGGGAGGGAAAGTGCATTTGATAAAAAAACGTCAGGTGCACCTGCGATATATATAGAGGAGAGGTGCCAACATAGAGCCTTGACGTAAGCCATTTGGCGCATACGCTTTTTGGGTCAGTGAGCCATTGTTTCCCACTCTTGTCCAGGTGGCATCATGTAATTGCTTTAGTAATTTTAATAGGGCTGGTGAGATGTTTCGAATTAGCATTTTCTCCCACAAGCGGTCATGATTTATGGTATTGATTGCTGTACATAGATCAACATAGGTGGCATAGATCGTTACCCTCTTCTTCACAGTATAGTCCTCCACAATTGATTTTAGGACAAAACACCCATCCACCATGGAGAAACCTTTCCTAAAGGCCAACTGTGTCATCAATAAGACTGCTTCTTCTCTCACCCATTCCTCTAAGTAGGGTAGCAAATGCTTAGCATATATTTTACTGGCTATATACAATAATGTAATCATATGATAAATTTAAGCAAAGAACGTTCACTTTTCTTATATATTGCCATCTTTATGCTGCCCTTCCAGGACTCAGGGGGTATCGTGACCCTTTATTATAGATGCAAAGACTACAATTAAAATGTCGACCCATTCCCTAGTTGTAGCATTTAATATATCAGTACATAGCCCATCAGGGCCTGTGTCCATGACCTTTGAAAGCTTTTAATGATTAGTTCAACTACCTTGATGGATGGTATTAAATCTTCCAAATTCGCTTGAATGATAAGACACTGTAAGTTTTCTATTAATAGCATTGTGTGTCGGTTATCATTACTCTTATTTTTACACCATAGAACTCTGTTATGTAATTGCATCATTCCTCTTCAGTGACTGGAGGGGCTTCAATATCCTTCCTTCCCCCATTGTTTTGCTTATAATATTCCAAAACAATTTGGCATTCTGAGTCTGAGAGCTGTTATCACCTCAGTCCGCACTTTCTCTTTTTCTATCCAGGCAATCTTTTTAATGTTTGTTCATATAATCCTTTATATGTTGTTTAATAGGATGCTCTCTCCTTTTTGCCTCACTTTTAAAAGACTCCCTTATTTTCTTGTTCAGATGCATTCTTTTAAAGACCTCTTTCGCTCTGTTCAGCGGTCTTCTTCTTTATTCGATGGAGACGATATTTGTCTAATAAGACATATTTGCTTTCCGTGTTCCTCCAAGATAGTTTTTTGGTGCTTCTCTCTACAAGAGATTACAGGCCCCCTATCAATGTAGCTGTTGCCATTTCCACCGCTGAAGACCCATACAATCCTTCGATTATTCTTACAGTATATTTGATCTCTATTGCTCCATTTTCTCCTCAATTGCAAGGTTAGACTCAAGTACTTATGATCACTTCCTAACGAGTCTCCAATCTCCATGGCGTATATAAGATGGGAACGTTCTGTAGAATTAGAATGTTTAGGTTTTTGAGAAACCTTTGAAGAAGACCAGAGGAATTATGCAATTCTGTGGCTGCAGTGTTTGCTACATAATTATAAATTGCCACGTAATTTGCATATTTCACCCAAAATGTTGTTTCCAGCTCAAATGTATAAAAATAATACTGCCAGGGAATGCTCAATCCCAGTAGCGCTGACATGGTGAAGCTCTACAGCGCAGTGTAAAGGCAGTTATTATGCTTCTGAAATCCTTAATTCATAGGAAGACATTAAATATTTTACACATTTATCAATTCCCTGTAAAATGTGGGTTTTGATGACCCTGCATTTTGTGTCATTAAACACTCAAAAATATTATGTAATGAAACATTGCAATTACAAATGATATAAAACATCATAAAGACTAAATTACATATCATATTACCATCACTACTTTGACACATACATTTATGGATTAGTATCATTAATTTGTTTCATTATGTGTTGCCTATCACATTTCAATTTTAGGTGTTGTCATTTATTTGAATATATATTGTAAGGTCATAAGCATTGCATTTGATGCATGAGGTACAGTTTGCATGGCTGTTGTGCGAGTTATGGATCGTGCTCTTAAACATAACTTGTGAATTTCAATTTTTTTGTTTGTTTTTGAAAGCCATAACTGCACGTTAACTATGCGATTTTTGTTTGATTTCCCAGGTTTTATTTAAACATACGTTGAGGTGTTATAACCAACACTGACCCTAACTTTGCTTTCGGCTTTGTTTTGTTCAGTGATCTTTTGACCATGTAGAAAAACCATCCAAGAGTTGCTTGTTCCCAACCCTCCGGGGGTGACCATCCGCAGCCACGCCATACCCAGAGGGAGGTTGGCCAGAGGGCCTGCCCTTCAGCCAGGCCCTGTGACCAGCCATCTGTGGGTGACCAGCACCAACAGGGCATGGCCAATGGCTGCATGCTGCAGGGTTGCCCATAGTGCCTGACCTCCAGCCAGGCCACGCGTCCAACAATCTGAAGGCTGTGCACAGCAGGATTGGCATTTGGGCCTGGCCTTCAGGCAATGTGCCCACCCTCTGTAGTCAGCCAACCGCAGCTGCACACAGCCTTTGGCAGTGTGTCAGTGTGTAACTGGATTGGGCAGAGGACATGGCCTTCACCAGCCATTGCACCCAAATCATCGTGGGTGGGCAACACATGCAGCACAAGACCTTCACATTTCACTGCGGGGTTGTTGCAGAGCCTGCACCCAACACTCAATGGAGCACAGCCCCTGCTGCAAGTGGCCTTCCATTATGTATGTGGCAAGGCACTGCTCCCACCACACCACATGCACCCAACTCCCACCTATGTCCGTTTGCCAAGCACAGCATTAGTGCTCTAAATAATTTATCATCTTTAATATTTTGCAAGATCAGCAGATCTTATGATGTATTTGAGAATCCTGTGACCCAGAAGGTTCTCACAGCTATAACTTTTTCATGAGATCCACAAATCACGTTGTAAATATACATTTTGGGATTTTTATTTTAATACCAGGAGTCACCCCAACATGGGAGTGGGAATCAGGGAAGGTTCACCCTGTCCTCTTAAGCCTTTTTGCTTTGTACTTTTCAAAACACTTTGCTAACTACACTGTGTTGAGTAATGAAGATTTCAACAGAAATGTTTCTGTGACAGCCAGCCAATCAGAACACAGCGGCTTCGCAAACCTGTTATACACAAAGAAGAAAAGCTCCCTAGTCCACTGTGATGCCTTTATTTTTTTTAAAGGGCTTTCTGAATCCTCTTTGGACTCACAGACTTATATTTAATTAGCATTCATCTTTGACCAAGCTTTTAACAGTGCCTCTGTTTCTTTCCTCCTAAGCAAGGTTTTACAGATTTTCTGTTTAAGTTTACATAGTGCAAACATTTCAATGGAGCCATTCTTTAAAAACAGACATAGCATTTTTCAAAACTCTAGAAAACACTCATGATCAAACCTGATCTTCCCATTTCTTCTTCTCCTATTCACCCCGGCTATGCATAAGACACTCAAGACAGTAAACATCAACCTTTCAAACAATTCAATGTCATTATGTATACTATAGGCAGAGCATCGCAGATTTATTGCTTCTTGATCCAAGGTCCAACAGTCTCACTAGAGTATTGACCTACTCTCCTTCACTTGACAACAATTGTGTTTTTACAACTTTGGTTACCCAAATGTTTAAACCTTTTAATATTCCAAGGCACAGCTACCAAGTTAATAATTTTCCTTGTATTTCAGACCTGATGCCTATATTTCAAATCTCTATTTCTAGTTTCCAAAAATGGTTAGACATACTAATACTTTGAATAAAATAATGTAAGTTTACTCTACTTTAATCACCATAAGCCAGTAAAAATGAATGCCATATATGCCCCAGAACTCAGCGCTCAATAGTGCAGAAAATGCTATGTGACGCTACAGCCCATCTGCATCCTTCAATGCATCACTCATCAGAAGGAGCTTAGTGTCTGAAACCCTTTGTTTCCTAGATCTCTAATTTGAGGTATAGGGTGTGGACGGTTCATCCTGGAATCAGGCCACACCCACAAAACCATCGCTAAAGCCCCAACAGTCTTTCTGCCTGCCGGGGTGGAAGATTGATGAATTTACCCCCATCTCCCCTCTCCTGTGGGAAAGAAAGCACACGAGATAGAAGGAGCCATATTACAGAAAGTGATAAAGGCTCACACTAGGAGTTTTGTGCCTGATCCTTGCACCCCTGAGCATTTGACATTGTAGAAGGGGCCACAGATGCTTGTGCTGCCCTTGTAAAATATGGATGACATGGCGCACATGTTGCACCAGTAAGATCAACAAGGGGGTGTTCCCTCATTTGGATGAAGTGTGTCTTCATGCAAATGAGGGAACCATTTGCTGTTGCACTTGTACGATAACACAGATGTCGCCACACGGCAAGAGACCTCTTGGATTGTACATTGACGGCACACCAAATAGAGGTGGCGCATGCGGCCCTAGGGGAGGCACAGATCCCCAAGATCCCAAGGAGCTCCCAGGCATCCTTCTCTTTAAAGAGAGGCAGTCCATCTCCAGTGAAAGACAGAGTCACAGTTTTTAACTGCAGCCCTCTGTTTCACTAAGGTCCTCTACTCATCATTGGTGCAAATGCACTGACCAGGTCTGAGCTGGACTCAACTAACTAAGGGTTATTGAAAGGCTATCTGTCCCATAGGCTAACATGGGAGTTGCTTTGTAACATCTTACAAGTATAACTTTCCATTGGGACAAGATAGAGAAATGGAGTTTAGGCTCTCTAAACTCAGAATTTAATAACACATCTTTTAGTGAAGATGGTTCTTAAATTATGTGTTTGAAAATGCCACTTTTAGAAAGTAGAAAGATACCTGAAGGGTGCATCACTCAAGCACCTCACTGTCGCACTGCGAACAAGGGAATAAATCCTCAAGGTAAGTCATAATGAATATTCCATTGTTTCACCATGTTTAGTTTACTCTTATACTTTTTCTTTTAAATCATCACTTTTTCTGCGTATTTAAACATCACGGAGACAGCTTCATTGCCCTTGAATGCTTTATTCAACAGTTTCAAATGCCTCCTGCTGCCCATCCAGGCTTTACATAGCGGCACGTGAGGTCAACCATCCATCAGAATGGGCTCATTTAATTACCCAATGCATTTCGAGCCTATCGGCTCTTCTTCAGGGGTTTCTGAAACAAAATAGAAACACAGCTCAACTGACTGCTCAATGTACCCGTACTAAATTCAAAGAAAATATTGCATCACCCCGACGCCTTCCCCTCCGCAAACTACTCTCCCAACCACAACAAAATCAATATGCAGCAAACGAGTGTCAAACTCAAACTTATTCACCTGCCTACTCCATCCTCACCCCTCTTAACCTACATTACATCTGCCATGTGCAATGACAAAACCCCGTGTCCAATACCCCATAAATCAGAACAAAACCTCCCTTCCCATTGAATGATTTACCTTGTTGCCCCAATAACATAACCCCACCTCCTTTATAACCTCCCTACAACGTGTCCCAAACACAAAAAACTGATCTTCAACCCATTACCTTTTGAGAACCATAACCGGCAGCCTGACTTCCTTAGCCACTTTACTTCAGGTTCAATGATCTCATGTTCTCTTTCCCTGCCGCTAGAACCCTTATTTAAAATATACTCTCCCACATTTTAGAAAGTAGGCATTTTCTTGTTTAACCATTCTGTGTGACTCTGCTGTTTTGTGGATTGTTTTGGAGTGACAGGAGCTGGGGATGTGCATTCAATGTAGACAGTCACAAGGGGGGTTGAGGTGTGTCCTACCTTTCCGGGGTGACTCATAGCTGGGCTGAATAGACCTTGGCTGCATTTAGAGTGATGGGAGGATTTTCACTAGCACCTGAATAGGTTGTGTCTCCCTTGCACAATGCTATCGCCACCTCCTGTGGTCATGCTGCACCAGAGAGGACAGAACTGGATTGGATTTGTCTCAGAGACCCTGGCCACAAAGAGAACAAAGAGAAAATGGGGCATAAGCATTGGACCTTAAACCCCAGAGAATTAGATCACTTCTGGACTCAAGAGGAACCTCTGCCATGGAGAAGAGCTGGAGAGCTGTGAGGAGGAGTACTGCCCCTTTGTTGTGTGTGCTTTGCTGTGTTGGCCTGCAGTTGCTGCTTCTGCCAATAAAAGGACAAACACTGGAACTTTGCTATGACCCTGCTTGAAGAAGACTCTCTAAGGGCCTGTGTGTACTGGCCTCCTGTTCTGAAGTAGCAGGGACATAAAAGCGTCACCTACAACCCACTGACCAGCACCTGGACTCCTCTGTTGACTCCTGCATTCAAAGGGCTCCAATTCCAGTTCCTGGGCCCTTAGAATAGTGGGGTTGGTGTTGCAAAGCAAGAAAAACAACTCAGACGCCGTCAGCGATGCCATCAGTGACGCCACAACCAGCACCAAGGCCGGGGGCATCGCTTCTGAAGTGCACGATGCACCACCCCACCTGCACCGCAGCTCCAACGCCCTTAGATGCCCGCCGATACCTGCAGTTATCGGCCTTCCCGATGCCAGCACTCGCACCGACGCCTTCACCTCCAGCGCCAACATCACGTTATCGTGGAGCCGATAACCGACAAGGGTGACTTCACGAACTCTTTGACGTAGTACCGCCTCACCGGAACCAACCCCGTCTAACTTCCCCTGTCCTGGACTCGACGCCTGGCTTCCTCATGGACACGACACCTCGCCTCCCCGGTGGCAACCAGGGAACCTGCTTCGACTTCAGCACCAATGTCTCACCTCCACGATGGCGTGCATTGTCTGTTGACTTTGTTTCCAAAGTACTGTTGTTTGGGGGTCTGTGTGACTCCGTGCCCAGCCCGCGCACCTCGCGGTTGGTGCCAGACTTTGGGTTTATGCCTGTCACTACGTTGTAATAGCCCCAGGTGGAGCTATTTGGTTTCTACAAGTTCTATTTTTGAAGTAACGGTTCTAAAAGTCATATTTTGATACATGTATGTTGGATTTTTGTCATTTTGGTCTTGTTTGGTTTAGATAAAGATGCCTTATTGTTCTAAACTGATGTGGTGTCCATCTGTGGTGTGTTCACTGTGTTACTGTGTGTTTGGGTACAAATACCTTGCACATTGCCTTTGGGATAAGCCTGTCTGCTCATGCCAAGCTACCAAGGGGGTGAGCAGGGGTTATCTAAAATGTGTAACTTCCTTAACCTGACTAGAAGCAAGGGTCCCTACTTGGACAAAGGTGTATACCTCTGCCAACTAAAGACCCCCATTTCTAACAGAGGAGTACACTCTGAAACCAGCCATGGGTTCCAGGACCTCAGGAACAGTACTTGGGTGTCAGGATTCAGTCCAGTGGAAGACACCAAAAGGGTCCAGTTGAAACAGCTGGTCAGCTGGGATGTTCAGGAAAGTAGGCTTCTTGCAGCTTTTGTGTCCCTGTAGCTTAACAGGAGGTCCGCCAACTGACCCTTGGAGTCCACTTCTTGGTCCTTGGTACAAGTGGGAGATGGTACAGACCTTAAGGTGCATCTCACAGGTCACAAAAGCAGGTGCAGTCTTTCTTCTGTAGTCCACAGTTGCAGGAGTATCCTGAACAGGTTACTAGGAATTCCACATTTATACCTAGTGCCAGCATGTGGTTGGGAAACCTCCTGGCCACTCCCTAATCAATAGGGTAAAAATTGCCAGGGGTGACCCTACCCACTTTTGCAGCACTCCTTGTGTGTCTTTTTGTAAACTATCCCACCGTGCCCCTCTCCACCTAAAATCAATATGGCAGAACCTTTCTTCCCCTGTGCAGAACTCCCTGTGCCCACTCAGAGTTGTGACTATGATAATGGGCAAGCTCTCCCTTGTGGTTCCCCAAAACAGTTTCTGGAGGCCGCCAGTGATTGGTGCCTGACTGGCTAGCAGGACAATAGAGGGGATAGCCCAGATGTGAGGTACATCTGCCTGTGACAGTGTAGGTAACATTTGAAGTTAATTAAGTTCCTGGGCACTGCCCAGTTGGTCATCATGTCAGAGAGAAAAATATCACCTTACACCTAAGCTCTTTGTCCACTGTCTGAGAGCAAACACATTTCACTACTGGGGAGCCATCAACAGTCAGGTGACATGGAATACTGGCAGGAAGGCACATCTGGCTCAGGCAATAAAATGGCAACTTTCTAAAAGTGTAATACCAAGCTACTGCCTATGGGCATGTAGAGCCGACTTTAGGGCTGACTTATAAGTATTAAAAAGGAAAGTTTATCCCTGGAAAATGGTTTATTTTTCCTGGTCGAATTGTCAGTTTTAAAACTGCACATCCAGCCTGTAGTGGCAGGCCTGGAGACATGCTTTGCATTGTCACTTTAGCTGCAGTCCACTAGTGACATTCAATTTACAGGCTCTTTTTACACTTTCGTACCAGATACTAGGGACTTATAGGTTAGTTAAATATTCCAATCAAGAATTTAGTTAATTTTGACATGTTGAGGGGTCAGAACACAATTACTGGGGCCTGGTTATCAGCGCCCCAGTTTGCGGAATCAAAAGGCCCAGCAGCATCAATCCTGAAAAAATGGGGATGCCCATCAAAAAAGAGGCGTTTTCCTGCACTTTCTTTTCCCATCACTGTATATACGCATTTGCTAAAGTTATATATCCTAAAATAATTAAAGCTTAGGAAATGTTGACCAGAGTCTGTAAGGTTAATAGAAGATATGGTTAATGAATGAAAACTAGTCTAAACCAGGATTAGAGATGCTTGTAGCTGAACATCGATCACATTTTTGCACTATTTTACATAAAAAAATGTTGTTTTTAGGTGTAGGTTTAAATGGCACAATCGGATCCCAGGCTATTTTCTACACAGGCAAGTCTTAACAAGGTCATTTGAATAGGCTGTCTGCTAAGAGTTAATATTCTTTTTCCAAGTTTTCACGCAGATTAAAAAAGTCGTGTTTACACGTGACTTATAGTGCAACCAAAAGCTCTTTCATACATCTAGTTCATCTTGCTGGCATTCAGCAGTGGCATTATTAAATGTCAGAACTTTCTACAGTGTTGCACGTCTCGTACAGAGTGTGGGGCTTATTTATGAGAGCCATGCATCACTTTTGCACCACGTAAAGTGGTACTTGGTGATGCAGGGCTCTCATAAAGATTTATGAAGCCATGCAAACCACCCTGCGTGGTGAGGGGCCTCATAAATCATTAGTAAGGTGACACAGTGCAAATCGCTGCGCCACCTTACTCTGCGCCTGAGAGGCGTTCCATGGGCATTGCAGTGGATTTTCCCACGCAACACCCATAGAATTTGAAGCTGCCCCAGATTTACAAAGTGATGTCAACCTCGGGAAGAGTCAAATCCATACGCCTCCTGAGGTGAGACGTAACGAGTAGAAATATGTTAATTTGTCCTGGTTGTTTCCTCTTTCCATGCATGCTGCGTAAAAGAGGAAAATGCCTCATAGGATTGTTTTTGTGCAGAAACAATCCTGCCTGCAATGGAGGCACCCTTTCATCATGGTGAAAGGGTGTTTGCGTTGGCGCAAGGCTGCCAAAACGGCGCCAGTGCAGGCAGAAAGGACAGGAATGGCCCGTATTGCATAAATATGGTGTATCCCTGCCCTTTCAAATTGGCGT
Organism: Calotriton arnoldi; assembly: GCA_963921515.1. Classification (NCBI taxonomy): domain Eukaryota; kingdom Metazoa; phylum Chordata; class Amphibia; order Caudata; family Salamandridae; genus Calotriton; species Calotriton arnoldi. The sequence continues at coordinate 231,812 of CAWUFW010017171.1, read as the reverse complement.
AGGAGCAGCGCAGCAAGGTGCCTTGCTGCGCTGCACCTTGCTGTGCTGCCCTACGCCAAAATGCCACAAATGAGGCCCTGTGTATCCCCACAACATACAATGTTCATGTAACATAAACATGACCTGCCATCTGCTCAGACGGTATTTTCTGGTTTCCCTTGCTGTCACTTTACAGCGAGAGGCTGACAGCTCAGTCATTAAAAACAACAATCTTTTGAAGACAATGAAATCATTCAGACGTGGGACATGACGTTTTGCAAAAACAAGTGCCATGTTTCTCCTTTATCTTGTTTTACGCACCCTACTGAGACTGAGTGGTTTTGCATCTTTTTTTCCATTTTGAAACCTCGCATCCTTCGTTGAGTGAGTGAGAATGCCGTGATCTTGAAGCTTTTTCGTTTCTACAAATTAAAAATGTATTATTCAGTTTTATCTTTCTGACTAATGCAGGGAAAAAGCAATGAAATATCTATGAGCCCTGCCCTGTAGTGAACAAAGGGTTATTTTGCAGCTTGCATCACATTCTCCTTGACATTTGGGCCCTCTTGAATTGCTCACATGGAACTGATATTTTTATCCCTCTCCTTCCAGTAGTCAATCAGTTGAACTGGCAACTGCATATTTGATGAACATTTACTGAACATTTTAATTGTAATGTAACACTGAAATATGTTTTCTGACATGCATTTTATTGGATAAATGACTTGCTAATGCAAAGGGATGAGTCACACTGTGAGCACAATGGTACAGTTTGACAGTAGTATAGCTGTGTGAAGCAGCTACTTACAGCTGCTTCCTTGAAGTCTGCGACTGAATACAACCTTTTTCTATTTATTTTAAGTAGAGCTTATTGTAATTTGCCCAATAACTGATTGAGAGTAACAGGTGAGACAGTGACCTTTAGAATGATTCAGGTGGCACATCATTACGACGCTTGCAATTTTAAAAGTAGTGATATTGGGCACTGACATCATCTATGAATGGGCGAAGATTAGGCACAAGAGATCTTGAAAAAGCTGCCTGTTTGAAAAAAAGTATCCTTTCAAATACGTAAATGCAGGTGTAGATACAGACTTCCGGGTTGCTCGTTTGTGCTTAGAAGCAGTTCCAGATTTATCTGCTGAAACGATCATGTTGAAAACCAAAGGGCCTGAATTTCATGATAAATAAACAAACTATCATGTACATAGACAAGTATGTATACAATGAATGTCACGCCGAGGAAACACAGGTCTGGATGATGTTGAGGCCTGTTCCTCCCTTGCCCCACCCACCGATAGAACCCTAAAACAGTTATGAAAAAGTTAACTAAAATTGAGCATACATGTGAGAACATTCCCCAACCTCAAGCCTACCAGAAGGCTGCTCATTGCTTGCACATCAAATGTGCTCGGATATTGAGGATTCAATTATAGCAGTCCTCGCCATCCAGAACTCCCTACCTCAAACCTAGCCTCATAGCACTGACAATATAAATTGTACAACAATCAATTATAAAACTTAGAGCAACCCAACACTACACAAAATTGAGAGCGTAATCAGAAGCAGCCCCCATCCTCCCAAAATCCCACATCTCATGGCACTCAGTTCAAATAATGCAGGAAAAGTGAGGATAAAATTTGAAGGCAGCAGCCCTCACACAGTGCCCAAAATCACCCAAAACAACCTCATGACACTCCCATCACAAATTTTAAAAAATGCGTCCAGCCTCATTGTACTCACACAGGAACTGCTTTATGATGCTGTAATAAATAATCTAGGGACAGCGCATACAGCCCCCGGAAGTGCCTAACTCAGCATCTACAAAAAGAACACGGGTGCCAGGCTGGCATATTCACTATAAACATTGTGGCTTGCAATGTAGAAAGAGCAAGGCGCAGCAGTCCGATGGACTGGGGTGGCATGGTGAGCAAACAAACAATGGATTAAAACCAAATCTGTGACTGGGAGTGAATGCATTTTTCAGCATTCCGTCCATCATGTGTTCTTTTGGCTTTTGTCACCCTAAGTGGTAAAGGTATGCCCAGACATATGTCCTGTGCTCACTGTGCCACTGGATTCTAGCTAGCCTGGCTGATGAGGGGGATACCCCGAAACTGGTCCCAGGATGCTTGTTTCTGGCCCAGGGAGGACCTGGCTTGGTAGTTCGGACTGGACTGTTCCCATGCGGAGCAGGGTCAAGACTGATTTGCATATTGCTGGTCCAAATTGGGGTGGTGTGGTGTGGTGAGTAGAAAAATTACGGATTAAACCCAGATCTGTGACTGGGGCGAATGTTTGCATTGTTCAGCATTCCGTTCATCATCTATTCTTTTTGCTTGTGTCTCCCTGAGTGGGAAGGGTATGCCCAGACGTGGGTCCCGTGCTCACTGTGCCATTGGATTCAAGCTAGCCTGGCTGATGAGGGATGATATCCCAGGATGCTTGTTTCCGGTCCAGGGAGGGCCTGGCTTGGCAGTTTGGGCTAGACTGTTCCCATGAAGAGCAGGGTCAAGACTGATTTGCATAAGGCTGGGGGCAAACTGGGGTGGCATGGTGAGCAAATAAATGATGAATTAAACCCAGATCTCTGTCTCGGGGTGAATGTTTGCATTGTTCAGCATTCCGTCCATCATTTTGCTTAAATCAGTAAGAAAACTGCCTACTGTAGGGATTTACATGCAACCGATACATCACAGGACTCCAGTCACAGTTAAATAGTTCTCTCCTAGTACTGCATGAACAGAGAATCTCGTTATCAGCAAAGTACAATTATTAAGAAGCTGAATTTTAAAAGGCTAAGAAAATTGACTGATTTATGCCTAACATTCACCAATGCAGAACCATAAGCTTCCTATATGGGGCAAGTGTTGTTAGTGCAAGACAGGCAGCATTCAACCATGCTGTGCAAAATAACCCAGAAACTAATCCCAAGTACTTGCAAGTCAGAAACCATAGGACCGTAGGGGTTGGGGAGTTTGTCGATACTGATTTTAGTATGGAGCTTTACATACTGGTGTACTGCAGAAACTGACGTGGGTGGTTAGAAGAGGCATTTCTCCCTGATAGATTATTGAATACTGGAGAGCCCATCCTTCTAAACTTCCACTGATGATCTGTCCTACAGTTGCACTTTATGAGGCTAGTGCCTTTATGAGAATGCTGTAGTGTGAGGGCTTTTGTCATCATGGAGATCACCATTCTTGCAGTAATCCACTGATTGAGCTCCCTATGCAATTGCAGTAGTCCCAACAACAGGGCCCCAAAAAACGGAATCATTACTTGAGATTGAATTGTCTTTTAGCAGTGCTGAGACCCTCTGATTGCTGTGGCTTTGGGTCAAGCTTGGGGCACGTTGGGAAATAGTGTCCTCACCCCACCCCTCCTTTTACTGCATCCTTTAAGGGGGTGCTGGTGCTTGGTGCAGGTAAGGGGCCTGCATGATGGCTGGTGACAGATTAAAATGGTCCCTAAGTGTCCCTGTGTTGGCCAACTCAAGTGGGCATCCTAGGTTGCTGTACTTGAGATAAAGAATGATGATGGATTAAACCCAGATCAGTTGACTGGGGGTGAGTGTTTGATTGGATCAAGCGCTCCGTCCATCATCCCCTTTTGTATCGCTTTGTTCGCCCTAAGTTGGCGGGGGTATGCCCAGACGTGGGTCCCTTGCTCACTTTGCCACTGGATTCAAGCAAGCCTGGCTGATGACGGCTGGAATGCCAGAAACCGGTCCTAGGATGCTTGTTTCCGGTCCAGGAAGACATGGCTTGGCAGTTCGGGCTGGACTGTTCCCATGAGGCACAGGGTCAGACTGATTTGCATATGGCCATGTCTGAACTGGGGTGGTGGAGTGAGCTAAAGAATGATGATGGATTAAACCCAGATCAGTTGACTGGGGGTGAGTGTTTGATTGGATCAAGCGCTCCGTCCATCATCCCCTTTTGTATCGCTTTGTACTTGAGATAAAGGCTTTAGTGATCTGCGGTCCAGAAAAAAATGGGTGCTCAGGCAGGCAGAAGTGTCCCCTCTATTCCCTGCTGCCACCCTAGTGCTATATCATCAGCCAGACTTCTACTGAGTGTCTTTTGTGGTTCCTTTGTACTGTCCGTCTTTGAGTATTGCTGGTGCAGATCACTTCAGATATCGTATTGGAAATAGAAAATGGAAACAAAACACAGAATACAAGCAGGATGGACAAATGTGTGGTGGGTGTCGTCAAAAGGTTTTTAGGCCTGAGTATGCCACGGTGGTGGCCAGCAGTGCCAATGGCCCTGGATCTGGTACTTTCCCTATGAGAGATCTCAGTGTTGTGAAGTAAGCTAAATAAGCAATGGAAAACAAGATCAACTTTGTTAATATTAAGATCAATCTGTAGAGAATGGACCTGCATAAAGGTATTGACGGAGTGGTTGAAAAGGAGAATACAACACTCTGTAGAAGAGGTAAAACTTTTCAAATCCAAAGTTGATCGTCTGATCAATGAATCACAGTGGATGAGGACCAAGATGGATGACACTGAGAGACCATCCCTGTCACAGGCAGATGTAGCCAACACCAGGGCATGCCCCTTCCATTTGGACCCCATCCAATGATAAAGAGACACTAATTCCAGTGAGAGGCGAGCTGCCCTCAGAACTGGTTTACATTGGCTACAGAGGAGGGGCTGCTCATTTTTATGTCCAAACTTCTGGAATGGGCACAGGAGTTCTACAAAGGGAAAGAACGTTTCTGCCATCTTGTTTTAGGTAGAGAGGGACACTGTGAGATTGTTTGAAGAAGGGCACAAAGGAAATGCTTTGAAAGTGGGTAGAGCTACCCCTGAGAACATTTTTACCCCATTGGTTAGGGAGTGACCAGGGGTTTCCCTCAACCAGCGGCTGGTTCAGGCTTAAATGTGGCCCCCTTAGTACCCTTCCCCCCAGAAAACTTTCTGGATCTTTGGAAGAATAGAAGAGGACTAGACCTGCTGTCTGTGACCTGGGAAAGCCTAGAAGCTGGACCTCCTCTTCCTCCTGCACCCAGGACAAAGACGTGGACTCCAAAGGTCTTAAAGCTGATCTCCTGTACAAGCTGCACAGACACAATAAGGTACAAGAGGCCTTTCCTGCAAATTTCCCAGCTGACCAGTTCCATTTGGATCTGCCTTGTGCCCTGCAGTTGATCTCTTCAGGAGTGTGTCTTGACCCCCAAGTGCTGTCCCGAGGGTCCTAGACTCTTGGGGTACCAGGAACAACCTGTCAAGCCAATTGGAAGAAGGTGTGTCACCACTGGGCCAAAGATTCAGGTTGCTCCCGTTCAGAGCTTTCACTGAGCAGTAAATCCGATTTAGTGGGACCTCCATCAAGGCGCAGGCCACTTCTTGTCCCTATACACAAGAAAGACATCAACATTGACCCATCAAATGACAGACTAATTGCATTGCTAAATGTTGAAGCAAAAGTATACGTTAAGATCTTGTTAAAGGAACTGGAGGCCTCGGCAGATTCTGAATCATTAATCCCATTCTATCAGACGGGCTTTAGAAAGAAATGTTCAACAACAGATAACATTGTAGTACTATCTTACATGGTGTACCGCTCAACATGTAACTCAAATCCATCTCTGTTTGCTTGTTTTGTGGATTATTTGGCTGCCCTTGATAGATGTAGACTATCATCTTCTTTGGGCAAAGCTATCCAAATGGGGCATGCCATCATCTTTATTTGATGCAATAGTTGTACTTTACTCTAACATCTGGGTTTGCATTAAGCTGGGAAAAGGTGACAAAGTAACTCAACTTATATATATGAACGGAGGTTTAAAATAAGGTGTGTCCTGGTGTTCAATCTCTATACTTGGGATTTGGGTAGCAAACTGAAACAGGCAAATACTTTTTCCCCCAGGATTGCCTCTGATCAGCTGCGGGTAATTCAATATACGGATGATCTGGTCATCTTAGACCAGACAAAAATAGGCATGCAACGTTCATTGGATGACCTGAACAAGTACAACACTGCCACCAAGCTATCAGTTAATGTCAATAAAACTATAGTCACTGTGTTCGGAAGGAACAATAATAGGCATAAGCATTTTTGGTCACTGAAACAGGTAAAGATCTCCTATGCTAGAATGTACAACTACCTTGGAGTCTGGTTATCAACTTCTGGCAGTCCCAGTACAGGCATAAACTACTTCCAGAATAAAGCAAGAACCTTAACATTCGCTCTATGTAAACTAAACACGCATCTATACAGTCCATTCTCTGAGGCAATAATCTGAGTCATCAAAGCAAAATTTATACCAACAATTTCTTAGGGTCATCAAGCTTTCCCTGCTAAGCTTGAGGAAGTTTTGGTAAAGCTGCAATGCATCACCTATCGATGGATATTCCACCTTCCTTGGTGCGTCCAATGTGCTCCCATTCGCTTAGAGTTTAGCCATTCTATACAGGAGTTACAATGCATGTTAGCAAACAATTAAATATTATTGTCTAGTGACAAAGCCAAACCCTGGTATAGTGAAAATGGTGATTCAAGCTATTTATATTTCTGTGTACAATCCTTTGTCCACATATTTAGCAGCAGTCTTTCAAGATATTAACCTCTTTAGGAGCAACTTCAATGCTATTCCCTCTTACTATGGGCTGAAACCAATACTGAAAAAGCAAACCTTTGTACTTTCGAGGGATACTGATCTAAGAAAATTAATGGCTACTGCTACGTTTGACCTGAGTCGCGATTTGTACATAACTGCTTGCATTCAATCATATCTGAAGACGGCTCTAAGCTGGCCATACAGAGACAATATTCTACGGCCAAGATTTCTGGTTCTCCCCATCGAGGAATACAGAACTTTTGGAGAACTAGACCAACCCTCAGTCTGCATTTCAGATTTTGTGACTATAGACAAAAGGCTTTTTTGCACCTTCTTTGCTGTTGCCCCCACATTTTACAGGCACATTGCACTTTATTGTTGCAAGATTTATTACTTGCATGGAAGCCTCACTTTGTACTTCAACACCGGGGACGTAACAGAAGACGCCCGGTCTGGCAAATATATTAAACATAATTTATAACAGAATTCACTTTTTTGTTAAAAACATGCTGATCTTTTTACAGACTGCAATTTCATGGTTTTATGTCACTTGTATGTCTGCATTGTTTTTATGTGTTTTATTTATATTGCTTTTAATTGTAACAGTTTTAATTAACTGAATAAATAAATATTTCCTACCAGTGGGACCTCACGGAGAAGGTGTCCAGCCTTGTGGAGCCCTCTTCAGCTGCTACCTGCAGCCTTGCCCCATTGAAAGAATCAGAGCGGCAAAACGTGGCTAAGTCTGAAGGTAGAAATCTTTGCTGGGCGTAGACGCAAAAAGTATCCAGTTGGCGAGGGACCTTCTTTGGGCACAAAATTAAAATTTCTCCTGCTTGGAGCCTTCCTGCCAAAAGTCAATCGCTTCACCAAGACCTCAACCAGCTGCTATTCTAGGATGTGGAGCCCTCTTCAGCATCAGCCTGCTGCATTGCCTTGCTGAGAATTTTTGACTTTCATTTCAGAGACTAAGGGGCTGATTACGATGTCAGTGAACTCGCCACTGGCAGGCTGCCGGTGGCGGGTTCACCGCCATAGTAAGGCCAATTGCCACCCGCCAGATTAGGATGGCAGGCAGTGTGCCTGGTGGGCAGAAAGCCCGTCCGCCACAGGTCCGACAGAGGCAATCGTAACGATTGCCTGTCAGACCGCACCGCATCCACAGAATGGTGGCGGTGCCTAGCAGGCACCGTTTGCCAGATCAGGATGCTGGATCCCCGCCAGCCTTTCCATGGCAGTTCAATCGCCATGGAAAGGCTGGCAGGGATGTACTTTGGGGGCCCGCTGTGCAGGCGCAGTTGGTGTGTGCACTTGGGGTGCACCATAGGTGCCGCCCTACATTTCCCTGCACCATGTGGCAGGTTCCGCATGGTTCCTGTCACGTAGTGCAAGGAAATGTAAACAGTGCTTTTTAACATTGCGGCGGGTACTCTAGCCAGCAGCACCCGCCGCAATGTTATACATGACGTTTGTGGCAGCCGTGGTGGCGGTCGCATCCTAATTTAATTTGTGGGACCGCCGCCTTATAGGCGGGCGGTCCCCATCCTCGGGACAATGGCGGACGGACTGAAGTCCGTCTGCCATCGTAATGACCCCTAAGACCGAAATTAAAACTTTCCACCAGGTTAAACCTTGTTTCCGTACCCTACCGTGCTCCATTGTGGTCGGCATTAACTTACACCTAGGTTTCAGTCAAGTGCCTAATGCTTTTTAGCACTATTTTAATATTTAAAGTTTAAAAATTCCTAACTCCGGTTTCCTAATTGGATTTTTGTTGTTTTATTGTATTTTTATTTATTAAAATATTATCTATTTTTCTAAGTAGGCTAGGGATTGTTCTTGTATTGTGGTTTCACTTTATTGCTGTTTTGGTACTGCATAAATACTTTACACATTGCCTCTAAGTTAAGCCGTCTGCTCTGTGCCATAGCTACCAGGGGGTTGAGCTCTGATTAAATTACTTACTTGCATTATAAAAATTATGTTTACCTTGTATGCATATTTGATTGTTTTAAACAATTGTAATATTTATATAGATTATTGTTGTTAGTGAATAATTGTAATTAGGTTGTGTTTCTGTTTATTAGGTTTGAAATATTATAATAAATGTCATTATTTAATTTTATTTTGGTGTGTTGTTTTTATATGGAAATAGGGTTACTACAGTATATAAATATATTTGCATTATTTTGAGAATGCATTTAATAATTAATAATTTGTGAAATATTTCATTAATTGGAGTAATAAAAACATGCATTATAAAAATTATATTTTAACATTGTAAGCATATTTGATTGTTTTAAACAATTGTAATATTAATTTATAATATTGTTGTTAATGAATAATTGTAATTATGTTGAGTTTCTGTTATTAGGTTTGAAATATTATAATAAATGTTATCATTTAATTTAATTTTGGTGTGTTGTTATTATATGGAAGTAGGGTTGCTAGAGAATATAAATATATTTGTATTATTTGAGAATATATTTAATAGTTAATAATTTGTGAAATTTCCATTAATTATATGAAGTATTTGTTAAAAATGTAATATTGAGTTTATGTATTTTTGGTTGCAGTTTTTAATTTAATCTTTTTTATCTATATAGTTTTTTCTCATTATACATTTATTTCTTTTTTACAAATGGTGATGTTTATTATTTTCTATGTTGTACATTTAAATTTTAATTGTCCTTGATATGATTTTAGAAGTATTAAGTGCCTTTCTTTTATATTTAGTTAGTTGAAATTTATGTACTTGTAATTAATGGTTTATCTATTACTAAGGATTGGAAATAGTGAATGTGTTTTTTCTAAAGTGCTACATTTTTTCTACTACTGGTCACGTTCAATTGGGAATAGTAACAATCATCCCTCCAAAATTCAACACATTCCCTACTGTTGCTTAGTGCTGAGTGAGAATAGTAGATTTGATCTTCCCATGGTACAACACTTTCCCAACTGTTGCCCAGGTTGTACTGGGAATAGTAAATCTGACTTCTCCAAAGGTCCAACACTTTCCCTTCTGCTGCTCAGGTTGAAGTGGCAATAGTAAATCTGACCCCTACAAAGGTTAACATGTTCTCTTCTGTTGCTCAGTTTGGAGTGGGAATATTAAAGCTCACTCTTCTGAAGTCCAATATTTTCCCTTCTGTTGCTTGCATTGGAGTGTGACTAGTAAATCCAGACCCTACAATAACCAAAGTTTTTCCTACTATTGCTTAGATTAGTTTAGGGACAGTAATTGTGACCCCCTCGAAAGTCCAACACTTTCTCTACTGTTGCTCAGTTTGGAGTGGCAATACTAGATTTGACCACTCAAATGTCCAACAATTTCCATACTGTTGCTCATGTTAGACAGGGAAAAGTAATTGTGGCCCCCTCCCAAGTTTTACACTTTTTCTCTACTGTTGCTCAGCTTGGGCTGGGAATAGTAAACTTCGCCTCTCCAAAGTATATAAAGATTATTCATTTTTGTTCAGTTTGGAGTAGAAATATAAATCTGACCTCTCCAAAGTACAACACTTTCTTTTCTGTTCTTCAAGTTGGGCTGTGAATCATAAATGTAATTTTCTTTGATGTATATTTGTTTTTCATGTTTTGTGTGAATGAAGTTATGGTGGCATGTTATTTGTATATATGTTTATTATTTAGTAGATTGGAGTTAGGATAGTAAATATTATCCCTTCTCTCAAAATCTTTTTTGTTTTCATTTGATAGTAGTACTATTTGTGAATATTGTTTATTTTTTATCTGATTTGTTTTGTATTTTAATGTTTTGTCATTTATTTTTAAAGTATATATTATTTTAATTTTACATTTTTATTTGGCACATTTAAAATATTTTTGTATTTTATTGTTTGTTATATGTTAATGTTAATGGTGTGATAATTGTATTGTACATTTGTTTTATAATTATCAATATAGTGCATTTAAAAAATACATTATTACCATTTACATTTTTTAATGAATTATTATATTTTGAGTTAACATTTGTCTTTCTTTCTAAATTATTTTGTTATAATTTTATATTGTTATTTAAATATATTTTAATGTTACATTTTTATATTATTTTCAAGCTATTAAATTTATTTTTACATATCTGTTCATCAATTAACTTTATTCGGCCTCCTGGGCCATATATTTACAAATAAAAAGATAGTCAAATATAAAATACTTAGATAAAAAGATGTCCCATACAATAGAGGTTGTTTTACAACCAAGTCTTGTACATAGTAATAAAGGAGGAAAAGTTCTGCTTTAAAATTTACATACAGCAAATAGAACCATCATATGATAAGACCATCCAAAGGAGCCTATTAGGATGGCGGGCGGACTTTCGTCCGCCCGCCACCCTAGCGGTGCTGGGACAGGCCGCCAGTGGTGCGGTGGTCCCGCACCGGCGATTAGGATGCCACCGCCACCGTGGTGGTGGCATCCTCCATTCCCAGCATTGTGGCGGGCGGTGCTCACAGCACCGCCCGCCACAATGCTGGGAATGCACTGTGTGCATTGTCATGCACAAGTTGACAGGCACCGCACGGTGCCTGCCACCTTGTCCATGACAATGTAGGGGTACCATAGGTACCCCCCATGTGCACCCCCACCCCCCAATACCCTGGGGGCCCGTAACGGGCCCCCAACAGCAAACTCCGCATGCCTTTCCGTGGCGGCATCGCCGCCACAGAAAGGCTGTTTCCGCACCCATGCTAATATGGATGGCGGTGTCTAGCAGACACCGCCACCATATCTAGCCCCTTTTCCGCCCGGTTGACTGGTCGACCGGTGGAAAACTGGCGGATGGTCTTTCCGTCCGCCGGGGTCCCCCGCCATACTAATATGGCGGGGGAAATGGGTGGTGGGCGGAGGGAAATGTAGGGCGGATCGCCACCGCCCTACATCGTAATGACCCCCATAGTTAGGAGAGCAATAAAGATTTCCTATGCAAAATCCACATCGCCCCAAGGAACTTGGCAAGAGGTATGGCATAATTAGAGGTACAGTCTGATCTCAGTATACGAAGGGCAGCAGCAGATTCGGGCTAGCCAAAACTGCTGTGGTCTGGTGTAAGCTGGGCAGGCAAACAAGACATGTGAGACACTTCCGTTCATATATATACATATAGATACATATTTAAATGTAATATGCTTAAATTCGTTCATATTTTTAAAGTTATTATAATGTTAAAAATACGTGTAAACACACACACACATACACGCACACACACGCACACACACACCCAGACACACACACACACACACACACACATATATATATATATATATATATATATATATATATATATATATATATATATATATATATATATATATATATACAAATTTTGATTATGCCCAAACCAGTGTTGACTTTTTTCATTTCATCAGAAAATTAAAATTACAAAAATACTTTAAGAACAAGCCTGGTCATACACAAAGTAGCACGGACGACAATCTAGTCATTGGATCGTTGGCAGTTGGTCTAACACTCATGCAGGACTTGGACGAACTAGAAAGAGGGTCCCAACCAAAAAGGACACCGGCAGAAGAACTGGCAGCGGAAATGGGATTAGACATTTATGGCACGGTTTGAACACAGTTTAAACCGAAATCCATCTTTCTGCCAATAATGCCCCGGGGCTCTTTAGACATTTTTGCTGATAATGTGATATGTGATTTGAAACAACTTGCAATCGAATCAAGTACGAAATTTCTGCACTCTGGGCAGAACACGAAAACGCATTAGAAATAGGTTATCAGCAAAATCTAAGACAGACTGGACATTGTAGTCAGATGGTCTGATAAAGGAGGCAACATGGTACTCTGGCCACTAGCTATGTATAATGCTGAAGTGCTTAAGCAATTGCAGGACAGAGACTGCTACTGCAGAGTGGGACCGTTAAGTCTCCAGGGTATTAAAGAAAAATTCCACATGGAATTGTACAAATGGAGAGGCCAGGGCCTGATTTCTAAAAATGAGTTGGATTTTCTGAAGATTGATTATCCAGTTACCCCAATTCTGTACTTAATCCCTAAGGTCCACAAGAACCCAGCAATCCACTGGGTCGTTCAATAATGTCTGCTATCGGGGGTTGTTTGAAAGTACGTCAAGGTTCATAGACCATTTCCTTCAAGAGTATGTAGTCCAGCTGCCCTCGTATATCAAGGACACTGGAGACTTTATGAGAAAGATATACAATGTGTCCTGGGAAGAGCAGTTTCTCCTTATGACCCTAGATGTCTCTGCTCTTTACACGAATATCAGGCACGTAGATGGGATGAGAGCATTTAAATATTTTCTGGGAAAGAGACCCACACATTTACACCAGCATACTCTCATGCTTCTTAAAATGGCCGAGTGGTGCCTTGGCAATAACCTTTTTATGTATGACCAACACACCTACAAACAGACACAAGGGACAGCCATGGCTACCTGCTTCGCCCCCAGCTATGCGAATTTGCATATGGGCTGGTGGGAGGAGCAGGTACTCAAGGTTAAATATGCCAGGGAATGGTCTGAGAATGTGGTACTATTAGCCAGATACATCGACTGACCTATTCATCTTGTGGAAAGGCTCTTCCGAGTCAGCTCAAACATTCTCGTAAGCAAACAACGATAATGATCTAAATCTCACCTTTACGAGTAACATTAGCAAAAAAGAGGTACATTTTCTTGATCTGGTTGTGTATGTTGATGATGGAAGACTACAGACTAAAACTCACAGAAAGCCAACATCAGGCAACTCCATTCTCCACGCCAGCAGCTTCCACCCCACTAGACTCAAACACAGCATCCCCTATGCGGAATGTTTACGCATGAAGCGCAACTGTAGTAAAGAGACAGTCTTGAGCGAAGTGCAGACAGATCTATTCCTGAGAATGAAAGCCAGGGGATACAGTGAGGATGTGTTGAGGTCAGCTGAGGAAAGAACGAGACCCAAGACTCGCGAGGAGTTACTATTTGGGGAGAGTAAGAGTGAAAAGAAGAGGAAGGACCACTTACATGAAGGTCCAGTAAGACTGATTACAGGATACTCCGCATATCATGCGAGAGTAAGAAACATCCTTTATAAAAATTGGAAGATTTTGAAAGGTGACCCTGTAATAGGTCCAGATATGCCACGTGCCCCACTAATATCTTTTAGGAGGGCTAAATCAATGAGGAGAGAATTGGTGCAAAATATGCCCTGCATTAAAGGTGGATCTGACTGGCTGAAAGCAAATAAAGGCTTTTTCAGATGCACTAAGTGCAAAGCATGTAGATATGGTCGTAACACCACCACTGTCCAGTCACCCCTTAGATCTAATCCTATTGAGATCAGAGGCAGGTATAACTGTAAGAGTGATTTTGCAGTATATGTGCTAGAATGCACCTGCCAAAAAGATATGTGGGAAGCACAATCCACAGAGTTCATGTACGGATCTTACAGCACCTTAGGGCTATCGCCAATGATGATCAGAGTTATCCAGTGGCGAGGCACATCAATCAATGCCACCAGGGAAATGTGGGAGAACTAGTTAATTATGTCATTGATTCTGTCCCAAAGAGTCCCAGAGGGGGTAACAGACAACTTCAGCTACGAAGATTAGAATCTAGATACATACTCATACTAAACACCAAAATACCCCAGGGACTGAACTCAGATGAGGAGTTAATTGTACATCTTTAGCTGCTTGTGTCACTCTCCCGCAGACAGGGTGCTAGGTACAGAGAAGTTCGTTTTTATTCACAATTTTCTTTTCCACATTATTTCGTCTGGTAATTAGTTTAGTTTCACAGTACACAGGTTTGAGTTTGTATGTATGTGTATGGTGATTCCTATCTCTGCAGTGAAGTCTCAAATGTTGATGACGCATATACAGGCTTCCTAACCAATCAATTCTGTGATGGGGTAAAATGATGCAATTAGTTCTTGTGACAAGAAAACTGTCCCACTGGGGTGTAATCCATGCATTCACCATAATACTGGAGAGAACATGCAAGAGTTGCGTGATAACTCACTTGAGACAGAGTGATAATGTATTCATTGCATTAACTAATATTTTACTTGGTTACTTACTTATATACATGTATAATTTTGTCCCATGTATATAGCACGCCCTGAAACTCAGCAATTAACACAGGATATTTCTTGCTTTGTACCGCAGATACTTGTCAACAACTTATCAGCAGACTTTTGCATCACCCCTAATGGATGTAGTAAAATTGAGGATTTATTTAACCAACACATGTTTTAGAAAGACTGACTATAAGTCTTCTAAATTAAATGTATAATTTAACTCACTTTTATGTTTATCAAAAAAAATGAGTGCACTTTTCTATGTCTATGCGTCCACTGTGTTGCCATGACGATTTGTCTGTGTGGAAAAGCATATGTAGGCCGATGACATTGGCGCCCATCGTGTGAGCAAGGCGGGTTGACCGCCGAAACGCGTCAGGGTCTCTCTGAAAATAAATGTGGTGTTCAAAGTCCGCAGTGTCAGCGCCTGTTTTTACTGTATGAAACAGGATTGGAAGCTATATATATTTATATATATATAGTAACAACAGCCTCCTTCCCCAGAGTCCAGGAGGCAATGTTGCAAGTATGGGTGAGTAGTCAGCCCACGTTTGTTTTGCAAACACTCCTCCTTCTCGTCTGCTCCAAAGGATAACGTGCACTCTGGCAATGTGAAATGGAAAAGTACAGCATGTGGTAGGGAAACAAAACACCCTACGAGTTTCTACGTACCTGATGGCTTGTTCACAGGTGATAACCTCGAGTTTCCTTAGTGCATTTAAAACATATCATGTGACACCAAGTGCAAACACAAATAAAGGACTTGCAGGGCCATTTTAGAGCAGTGTACATTATATCTCAGACGCAAAGGTCCTATTAAATATAGAAAGCAATACAATTGTGATAACCAACATACATATTCTCTGATTGGAGTGATTGTCCTGTGAGTGACATTCCATAAACTTTGCCATCCTATAATGGTGCCCAAGTGTGCAGTGATTCATCATTGGCCAGCATGGGCTGGTGTAAGCACGATTATAGTTGTGAATTAACCAGGTTACCGTACAGTGCTACATAATATAATGCATAGTGTTACGAAGAACTTGGCAGTTATCACAGTCACCTGATCTTACTGGAATACATCTGTACAGAAAATGGAGTAAAATGAAATACAAAGGGGGATGCCGGTATGCTCATAACGCCCAAGTGGACAGTCTCATACATGTCCCATGAGCCACTTCTCATGGTCACAAAGGATATGATTCCCATAATAATCCCTGCAGTGTAAACATACTTTGCAGATCTCTACATATCTAAATTGAGTGTCTACAAACCATACAAAACATTATGCCCAAGTGGGCAGATCAATCTTGTTCAATAGAGCATTGTAAAATAGTCAAATTCTTAGCTGAGTGGTTGCCATAGAATGACTGGTACTCATTTCCTGTATTCTGCAACCCTGCAAGAAAAGAAGAAGAAAGAATATGAAAATTGAAGACAGTGGTATTAAAAGAAAAGCCAAACTCTATATACTCTACATAAAAAAATGATAAAAACTGAATACAACTACTTTATACAGTACTAATAAACCCAAGAAACAAAAGCCATTAATCATGTTTGCACAATTTAGCATTTTAAAATATGTGTGACAAGTTATCCCATATGAATGAGCATCTCTTTGTCCACATTCAAGCCATTGGGGGTTTTGGTGTTGAGTTCAAGTATATATTTGAATTCTAGTTGTCTCAGTGTATGTACCCTGTCCTCATCTCTTTTCTGCACTGCTACTTGGTCAATAATAAAGAGTCTCAGTTTTGCAGTGTCCCTGTAGTGGAGGGTGTTGAAATGGCGAGTGGCAGGATACTGTTGATCCATGTGTTTGATTGATCTTGCATGCTCTAGTATCCTTTACTTGGTGGGGTGTATGGTGCTGCCAACATAGCTGAGACCATAGGGACAGGTCAATATATATATAGTAAAATCTGAGGTACATGTGAAATGTTGGTTTATTTTCTTGACCAGGCCAGTGAGGGGAAGCAGATATTCTGTGACAGCCGTGCTGTGCTTGCAAGCTTTACAGTTGCGACAGGGGAAGAAACCCTTAACAGCTTGTGTTTTGTTACCCAAATTAAGGGTGACATAATTCTGGCTGAATTTATCTTTGAGTGTAGTTCCTTTTCTGAATGTTACCCTGTGGTTCTCATCTATACAGCATTTAAGGCAGTTCTCAATAGACAGAATGGGCCAGTGTTTTTAAGGATCTTTTTCAAGTCACCTGCATTGTTTTGTTTCCCTTCCACATGCTGTACTTGGTGGCTGAACGTATTATTTAAATCTCTTTTCCATTGGACATTGCCGGAGTGAGCTTTATCCTTTGGAGCAGATGAGAAGCAGGAGTGTTTGCAATATATATATATTATGGCAGATTTGCTGGCATTCAATTAAACAGCACTGGATTTGCACCAAGAACTTTGGGTCTGCTCTCGTTTTCCTTGTCTGTGTGAGGCTTCTTTGGATGGCGAATTGAGTATATATATATATATATATATATATACACAAAGTTAGTTCTCACCCAAGGTCTTGGTCACATGATATATATATATATACTTACCTATGCAATGTCAATAATTTGGTCTATTATATTTTTTTAGTTGATATTTTACATCTGTAAACTCATTTATTTGCCTCAGATATTTTTGTCACAATATTTTTGTTTCACAATATTTTGACCTCAATATTATGTCTTTGAAGTGCAGGGACAGTACTCCCTGGCCTACCTGCAAGGGATCATCACTAGGGGTGAGCATAACATAATTCTTGCTAGTGTAAATGACTCGTAACTACCGCAAAATTGCTCTCAATTATGCATTTTTGTATGAAAAGCGTAATCCAGTATTTAGCACTATTTTCCTAGTGGAAAATGCACCCTTGCATCCAAAATGGGCCAGAGGAAGCATTTTGTGCTATGAAAATAGCACTAAATGCTACAGGACATAAACAGCAGTAGCCGGCAGCTGCTCGTACAATCTTAGTTCATTGTTCCTTTGTTTCTGCGGTAGGATATTCTGCCCCAAATTACTCTTAATTACTCAAGCTGAAGTAATTGCACCACTTCTGTAATTTCACATCACAAGAGTAATGTGTAATTACAGAATTTCTCCAGCGTAGTTAAATGTTCGCCCAAGCCTAATCACCACCCACTTCAGTCCAGACTGTCAGACCTCTAAGGGTTTTGATTTACCGGAAGCTTCCTCAAAGAAGCACATTAGTCCCAATTATGTGCTGTCATCTCCTGCTTATTGTAAAGAAAGTGTTTCCCTTGCTCCCCAAAGAAGATCACTCATTATTTGTTGTCATGTGCAATCATGCACAACTGGACTGCTGCAACTGCTATTATTTAGGGCTCCTTATGTACTTGGTTAAACCCCTACAATACATCTAAATCTTGGTCATGGTAATCAAATGATTCACTAAGTTCAACTGTGTATCCACTACCTGCAAAAATTAGAATAGCTGACCTGAATAAATATTGTAATGTAAATGTCCAATGGCTCGCCAAATCTAATAAGGCCAAGTGACATCACATAGAGTCAAGATGGAATGTAATGGGGATGTTCCTATAATACTCAAGTGCCAAAACTGTGGAATTGAATGCTGCTAGGAACTTAACCTGAAATTATTTTTTCTAGTAATACCTGCATGGACAGGATTCTGGTAATATTTTTGTTGTGGGTCACTAGAAGCCGATGAATGTGTGTATATTCATAATAAAATAAATATAAAAATAAATATTGACGCCTTTCAAAACAGAAGATTTTCACTTGATAGACATTTTAATGGTTAGTTCGATAGGGGCCACAGGTCCCACCCATTTGAGTGTCCTCTTGACCTATATATACATATAACAAACTGGTTTCTTCAGGATACTCTATATGTATATGTAAGTCAGTTTTAAAGAGTGCCTGCCTCTTAACTCTGCACCTATTTATTTAAAAAAATATGTTTGCCCCCTAATGGAAACAATCTTCTTGTGATGGAGGGGTTATGGGGAGGAGTGAGCTAGCACCGGATTGCCTCCTGGGCACTACCCAATGAGGCATCTGGGTGCTCACTTACAGGCCGGCTCATTAACATGTGGGACATCATAAGCGATGGACCGGGTGGGATTCCCTTCCAGGAGGGGAAGAGGGAGGGAGGTGGGATTAAAGCATGCCAACCACTCCAAACCCTCCTTCACACCTTTCCTTTCACTCTAGCAAGAGACTAACTGAACCACGAAGTGGGGATTGAAAAGGGAGGGTCTTGGATTTTTTTCTTACCCTAAAATAAATCCCAACGGACACACAGCTCTTTCATCTCATGCTATGACTTGGCACAGATGCTCACCCCCACTCCCATCCACCTCTGATTGTGGGCATTGTTGGTCACCCCTTTCACCTTTTGCTCAGGACATTGCCACTAAAGATGGCAATTGCGCTGGTGTGACTGGAGTCATGCCTCCCAGGATTGTGGCTGCCACATGTGTGCTGTCCAGTTATTACCCTCCCATCACTTGCACAGCCAATTCTGTCCCCATGTCTGCACCCCAAAAGGGTTCTGTGACAGAACCACCCATGCGATTACCACGCATGCCGGTTACACATGGTCTTAACCATGCAAGTCTTAACCACACATATGCCTTTACGATGCATGCCTTTGTAAAGCAATATGTGTTGTTAAGGCATATATGGCAAAGACATATGCGTGGTTAAGACTTATCAGGAAAGTGTAACCCCCAACCCCTGCCCCCTGCCCTGAGCCCTAAAGCACCCTCAGGGCAGAAATCTACCCAACCTCAGCCTCCCGCCCTGAGCTCCTAGAACGGCTCTCAAAGCCCAAATAAGTACCCTGATCCCTGCCCCCACCCTGAGACCTAAAGCTACACCCCCTCCCTCCTGATAACCAACCCCTCCTCCCCGAGCACTAACAACTTCCTGGCCCCTCAAGCCCTAAAATGTACCCTGATCCCTGCCCCCTGCCCTGAGACCTAAAACTACCCCCTCCCTCCTGAAAAGCAACCCCTCCCCCTCAGCCCTAAAAACGTCCCCGGTCCCATCAAGCCCTAAAAACTACCCTGACCCCTGCTGAGCCCGAAAAGCATCCCCAATCGCCCTAAGCCTTAAATACTACCCTAACCCCCAAGCCTTAAAAACTACCCCAATCCCCGAGCCCTAAAAACTACCCTGACCCCCCAGCCCTGAAAACAACCCTGACCTCCCAGCCTTAAAAACTATCCCCAGCCCGCCAAAACCCGTCCTCAGCCCTACTTACCTCACAGCATCCTCTCCCGATCCTTCCTCTTCCTGGGCCCGCCAATACCAGCAGCTAGACCGCAAGCACTGCCTTAACCACGCATATGCGTGGTTAAGGCATATGCTTGGTTAAAGCAAGCGTGGTTGCGCTTGCGCTGTTCAGACACTCGTGGCTGAACCCACAATGTTCCGACCGTTTCCCCCAAAAGTCATGATTGTATGCCATATCTGACTCACAGGTTACAGAGAGATTTGAGAATCCACTGCAGGATTTACTAATCCTGAGATTTGAGGAGCTCAGAATTAGAGGATCTGATGCAGGATTCAAAGATCCCACAGCCGACAAAAGCCGCATCCAGAGTGTGGTCATTGCATGGTTTTCCTCCATGCTAATGACAGGAAGCCTTGACTTGGACTCTAATCTCCACCTTTCTTCCTGGCTCTTTAGCTGAAACAATCTTAAAGTAGCACGTTGATTTTATCTTCTCAGATGTTTTCAGCTTGTGGCACATCTTGACTCTTCTTAAGCAATGTCTCTTCAATGAGTTTCCTCACATCCTTGAAGCACTTCAAAAGATGTTCTTACATCCTTGGACATTTTCAAACTCTTCCAGTGCTGTCTTCACAGCCCTCAGATTAGTCATTAGCTAGAGAGAGTTAAATATATTTGTTTGAATTCTGAAACTATTGCTGGATTCTAAAACTGCCCCTTGCACCTACACACTGGAACTCTGTCTCTCCTTTTAAGTTGTACTGAAACAACTATCTATTGGGCCTTCACAAATCTTGGGTGAGCCTTTGTTTCTGTTCTCTGCTGCATGTTATGGATCATTGACCTTAACCAAAATAGTATCCTCCTTTTCAAACCAACTTGATAAGGAGAAAAAGATATACCTATACTCTATCACACTTAGAGGCGGGAAAAGGAAAAAACTTTTTTTTATACATACCCTTCACCCACTCTAGTAGTGGCATGCTTCATCCTCGGATTCACCCTGACTCCTAAAGGTCAGGGTGGGCACTATCACATTTCCACGAGCTCTTTGGAGAAGTCTTGATTTTTTTTCTTTGTTTGGGAGGTTTAGATGTAAATAAAAATTCCTCATTTACCCCGAGACATCCCTTTAATTGCTGGGTGAGTGGGAATAGTTCAAAACTATAAGAAGGGTCAAGGATGTTGTGATCCTATGACCCTAACCTAAAAGCGCCGACATGTTTCCGCCCTACTCGATTAGCCTAAATAGATCCTGGGCATTCTTCAGGGCGATACTTGAGAGAAAGAGATCCCCGGTGTCGCACCCCTGCAAATTTTGTAGGTGGATACGTAGTGTGCTAAAGATAAGCTTCAGCATGCAAAAAAGGCAAATGTACTTGCTGTGATTAGGAGGTATCCCAGCTCTAAATAAATTACACTTATCAGGGTGCAGTGGGGGTAGGCCCTGTAGTTAAACTAGCCTCAACGGTCCCTACCCACAGCAAACCTAGTCGCTTTCCCGCTCTCCCTGGCTGATGAATGGAGCATTACCAATTGTGTGAAGGACATCAAAACAGGACCAGTCTCACAAAAACTCCTTTTGGTTGTTGACAATGGTGCTGTCTCATTGATATTTTGAGTGTTTATTAAATTGTATCTGTTGCTAAAGTGATTCTTGGGTATTTTCAGGAACATATCAGTTTATGTAGCATGCTGCCATTCATGCGATATCCTTTTAAAAGAAAAACTGATTGCTATTGAAATTGAGATTAACAGTAGCCTTCTGTTCTTCTTACTACAAAAGATCCATCACTTGTGAGAGGCTTCAGAACACCTGAGATAGCCTCCATTTGACAATATGAGTGGTATGACTACAACCCAACAACATCTCTGAAGTGCCTTCTCTCATATCCCTATCTGCCTTCTCCCTTTCGCCATGAGTATTTTTAATACTGTCAATGGTAAAGGAGATTGGTGGGTTTCATGTTGTTCCTACAGCAACATTTGGATGTACAGGTTAGTGGTAACTTGACTCTGACACTCATAATGCTTCTCTCTTAGTGTGAAGTCTTGTGGTATGAAGGAACTAAATATTTATGACCCAGAAAGTCTCTAAATCTCTTAAATGTTCATATACTTTCTTTTATCAGTTGGTAGACCCATCAATCACACAAAAAGTGATAGGAGAAATGCTTGTGAATAGTCCTACCACTGGATAGCATTCAAACCCATAATTTTTCTGCTCACTATGTTGTCTCAGATTAGACCCAGTCATATGTAAATCAACATTTATTCATATTTAACCTATTAACCATATATGTATATATAGGATGTGAATGACTATGGAGGAATGTTGTAGTCTGACAAGGGCGTATAAATCACGTTGTTATGCCGCAAATCCGTTTACGATGGCTTACCTGTGAACAAGGCTACCGATGTAGCTGAAACGCATCAAGACAAGCAAACTAGGCTGTCATTTTGCGAAATAAAGTGCAAGTTAATTCCTGTGAATCTGGTGTCCGGCGTGCTTCTTCTCTTTGGATTAGAAGGTGTTTTGGATGTGAATGGAGGTTGTCCGCCCAATACGCCGCGACCGCCTTGTTGTGGTCCATGCTCCCTGCGGATACAAATGTTGTGGATATACATATATATATATTATCTACTGGCGGTCGCCAGTAGATAGTTATAGTTAAAACCTATTATCCATAGGAAATCCGTGACATTCTATTTGAAATAACGTTGGCGCCGGTTAACGAATCTTCGCGAAAGTTTCCAACTTGTTGGGGCGCTCCGGTCCGCTCCTATCCTGAAAGTCTCGGGGTGATACGTCAAGCGGGGCCGAGAAAAAGGGGGTCCCAAAACGTGTTTTCCCCATTCATTTTTCCATAGGAACCTTTAGTCGCAGCTACAGCCCGAACTGCTGAACGGAATTACACCAAATTTGGCAAAGAGGTAGCCCTTGGTTCAGTGTCGTGCCTTTTGCTTAAATGGTGTAAATCCGTTCAGTAGTTCCTGAGAAAATCAAAAGTAAAGTCACATATATATCTGGGCGGAGCCTAACCACACATGTCATCGTGAGATCTGATTGGCTGTCAGCACTTCATCCTGGAATTTCTGGCAGCCATCTTGGGACCAATATAAATGATAGTACCTCATTGAAATGCATTGTAGTGAATAGAAGATTTTGAGGGTCACCAAAAGGAGAACTATAAAGGGTGATAACAGGCTTTAGTTACATTAGAATTTATTTGTTGACGGTACCATACTAATTTTAGGAATTGTGGTGTATTCCAAGGTGATTTTACCATGTGAAAAACCTTCTGCTGGGATATCATGAATCATGTTTGAGAGAACACTATTTTCTCATGCTTGTCCCATGGAGGTTTGGAAGGTGCTCCAGAAGCTAAAATGAGAGCATATTTTCTGTAAATTCACATTATCTTTCTCACTCATGTGAGAATGAAGTCTGACATTCTCAGTAAAACATGTACATCCAACAAGGGCAGAGACTGTCAGTTGATTCCTTTGTGTTCTACTGCAGCTTCCCAGAGTGTTCTAAAGAACAACTAGAGTGCTAACAGCCTTACTTATGACAAAAGTATGGCACACCTGAAGCCATCTTGATTGGAATAAACTGGTAACACTTAAAACATTTAATTTAAAAAGGAACAAAATGATGGGGTTCATTTTGTCATAGAAATTATGGTTAGTGCTGTAGAAAGAAAAATTAGGACATGTTTCAAGTGTGATCTCAAATATCTTCCTGTTATATTTCAACAGGAGCAGCCTGCCAGTTGATGCCTTTGTGTTCTACTGCAGCTTCCCAGAGTGTTCTAAAGAACAACTAGAGTGCTAACAGCCTTACTTATGACAAAAGTATGGCACACCTGAAGCCATCTTGATTGGAATAAACTGGTAACACTTAAAACATTTAATTTAAAAAGGAACAAAATGATGGGGTTCATTTTGTCATAGAAATTATGGTTAGTGCTGTAGAAAGAAAAATTAGGACATATTTCAAGTGTGATCTCAAATATCTTCCTGTTATATTTCAACAGGAGCAGCCTGCCAGTTGATGCCTTTGTGTTCTACTGCAGCTTCCCAGAGTGTTCTAAAGAACAACTAGAGCGCTAACAGCCTTACTTATGACAAAAGTATGGCACACCTGAAGCCATCTTGATTGGAATAAACCGGTAACACTTAAAACATTTAATTTAAAAAGGAACAAAATGAGGGGTTCTTTTTTAAATAGAAATTATGGTTAGTGCTGCAGAAAGAAAAATTAGGGCATGTTTTAAGTGAGATCTCAAATCCTCTTCTATTTCATTAGAAAATTCTGACATGCAGACTGAAACAATCACTTTCAATACCAGCAGCAGACTACCAGTTAACTCCCTGGTGAGCAGTAGCTTTACTCCAGTGATCTAATGAGCAACTAGAGTGCTAACATTCTGAATTTATGGCAGATGTGAGACACATCTGAATGCCTTCTTGATGGAATCAAAGTAAAAAACTGAAAGCATTTCCTACTGAGGAGACTGCAGTAAATGAAGAAATTAGGAAACTTCATAACAAAGAAGTCTTCCAAGATGGCCACCAGTGAAAAAAGAGCCCAAATGTAGCACACATATTACCCAGATGTAGCCCACATATAGCCCAATGACAAAAGTGGGCAAAACACTTTTTATTTTTAGTTTTTTTGCAGTTTTATGTAGTGCAGACTGGTCAGGTATTGGAGCATTGCATCTTAAAACATGACCCCCTACACTACAAAAACACCACTGCACTACCTTAAACCCTAAAACACTACCCCCAGCACGACCCCCTACACTACACAAGCACCACTGCACTATCCTAAACCCTAAAACACTACCCCCAGCACGACCCCCTACACTACCCAAACACCACTGCACTAACCTAAATCCTAAAACACTACCACCAGCACGACCCCTACACTACCCAAACACCACTGCACTACCCTAAAACATGACCCCCTACACTACACAAACACCACTGCACTACCCTAAACCCTAAAACACTACCCCCAGCACGACCCCCTACACTACACAAGCATCACTGCACTACCCTAAACCCTAAAACACTACCCCAGCACGACCCCCTACACTACACAAACACCACTGCACTACCCTAAACCCTAACACTACCCCCAGCACGACCCCCTACACTACCCAAACACCACTGCACTAACCTAAATCCTAAAACACTACCCCCAGCATGACCCCCTACACTACCCAAACACCACTGCACTACCCTAAAACATGACCCCCTACACTACACAAACACCACTGCACTACCCTAAACCCTAAAACACTACCCCCAGCACGACCCCCTACACTACACAAGCACCACTGCACTACCCTAAACCCTAAAACACTACCCCCAGCACGACCCCCTACACTACACAAACACCACTGCACTACCCTAAACCCTAAAACACTACCCCCAGCACGACCCTCTACACTACCCAAACACCACTGCACTAACCTAAATCCTAAAACACTACCCCCAGCATGACCCCCTACACTACCCAAACACCACTGCACTACCCTAAAACATGACCCCTACACTACACAAACACCACTGCACTACCCTAAACCCTAAAACACTACCCCCAGCACGACCCCTACACTACACAAGCACCACTGCACTACCCTAAACCCTAAAACACTACCCCCAGCACGACCCCTACACTGCCCGAACACCACTGCACTGCCCTAAACCCTGAAACACCACCCCTTCACGACCCCCTACACTGCCCGAACACCACTGCACTGCCCTAAACCCTGAAACATCACCCCCAGCACAACCCCCTACACTGCCTGAGCACCATTGCTCTGCCCTAAACCCTGAAACACCAGCCCCAGCACGACCCCCTACACTGCCCGAACACCACTGCACTGCCCTAAACCTTGAAACACCAGCCCCAGCACGACCCCCTACACTGCCCGAACACCACTGCACTGCCCTAAACCCTGAAACACCAGCCCCAGCAAGACCCCCTACACTGCCCGAACACCACTGCATTGCCCTAGACTCTGAAACACCAGCCCCAGCAAGACCCCTACACTGCCCGAACACCACTGCACTGCCCTAAACCCTGAAACACCAGCCCCAGCACGACCCCCTACACTGCCCGAACACCACTGCACTGCCCTAAACCCTGAAACACCAGCCCCAGCACCACCCCCTACACTGCCCGAACACCACTGCACTGCCCTAAACCCTGAAACACCAGCCCCAGCACCACCCCCTACAATGCCCGAACACCACTGTACTGCCCTAAACCCTGAAACACCACCCCCTGCACCGCCCCCACACCACTGCACTGCCCTAAACCCTGAAACACCACCCCCTGCACGACCCCTACACTGCCCGAACACCACTGCACTGCCCTAAACCCTGAAACACCACCCCCTGCACCACCCCCTACACTGCCCGAACACCACTGCACTGCCCTAAACCCTGAAACACCACCCCCAGCATGACCCCCTTTACTGCTCGAACACCACTGCACTGCCCCAAACCCTGAAACACCACCCCCAGCATGACCCCCTACACTGCCCGAACACCACTGCCCTAAACCCTAAAACACCACCCCTGCATGACCCCCTACACTGCCCGAACACCACTGCACTGCCCTAAACCCTGAAACACCACCCCTGCACGACCCCCTACACTGCCTGAACACCACTGCACTGCCCTAAACCCTGAAACACCACCCCCAGCACGACCCCCTACACTGCCCGAACACCACTGCACTACCCTAAACCCTAAAACACCACCCCCAGCACGACCCCCTACACAGCCCGAACACCACTGCACTGCCCTAAACCCTAGAACACTACCCCCAGCATGACCCCCTACACTACCCAAACACCACTGCACTACCCTAAACCCTAAAATACTCCCCGCAGCACGACCCCCTACACTACCCGAACACGACTGCACTGCCCTAAACCCTAAAACACCCCCCCAGCACGACCCCCTACACTACCCGAACACCACTGCACTGCCCTAAACCCTAAAACACTCCCCCAGCACGACCCCCTACACTACCCAAACACCACTGCACTACCCTAAACCCTAAAACACTAACCCCAGCACGACCCCTACACTACCCAAACACCACTGTACTACCCTAAACCCTAAAACACTCCCCCCAGGACGACTCCCTACACTACCCAAACACCACTGCACTACCCTAAACCCTAAATCTACCCCCAGCATGACCCCCTACACTACACAAACACCACTGCACTACCCTAAACCCTAAATCTACCCCCAGCATGACCCCCTACACTACACAAACACCACTGCACTACCCTAAACCCTAAATCTAACCCCAGCATGACCCCCTACACTACACAAACACCACTGCACTACCCTAAACCCTAAAACACTACCCCCAGCACGACCCTCTTCACTACCTAAACACAACTGCACAATTTGTTACAGGCGTTGCAACGCAGGCCTGTGGTGCTTACTGGAAGTACCTGGTGGGCTGGTTGGGCCTCAGGGACTCTCAGGATTCAAGGTGACCTAATCCCCCAACTTAAAACGCGCCACAGGGTGCGTTTGCACAGTGGTGAAGGGAGGGGCGGGGCCTCAGGTGACATGTGCGCAAACACGCCCTGTGGTGCGTTTAAGTTGGGGAGTTAATTCCTTTGAATCCTGGGGGCCAACTAGCCCACCAGGTACCTTCAGTAAGCACAACAGAGTTGCGTTGCAGAGAGGTGAAAAAGGTGCGTGGCCTCGGAACGCCTCTCTGCAACTCAGCTCTGTGGTCCTAACTGTAGGTACCTGGGGGCTAGTTGGGCCCCAGGGACCCTCAGGATTCAAGGGGACTTAATCCCGCAACTTAAAACGCGCCATGGGGCGCGCTTGCACACATGTCACCTCAGGCCCCTCCTCCCTTCACCACTGTGCAAACGCGCACTGGCTCTGGTTAGTCAGAGTCAGTTACCACCAGTACCCGTCTGAAAAAGTTGTGGGCACAGGATGATTTTGCAACAAGGCCTCTTTCTGCTCCTCTGTTGGTTCTTTCTGCACATCTTTTGCTTCTTTCTGTGCGTTTTTTCTTCTTTCTTCACATGTCCTACCTCTGTTGGCATAGTTAGAAACTAGCATTTAAAAACCTTTGAAATTCACTTAAAAATCATAGGTTTTAGGCACGTTATAGTTAGAAATTAGCATTTAAAAACCTTTGAAATTCACTGAAAAACCATAGGTTTCAGGCACGTTATAGTTAGAAATTAGCATTTAAAAACCTTTGAAATTCACTGAAAAAACCATAGGTTTCAGACACGTTATAGTTAGAAATTAGCATTTAAAAAACCTTTGAAATTCACTGAAAAACCATAGGTTTTAGGGACAGTTATAGTTAGTTGGACATTGCACTCGTACAAAACCCGTGAAATTCCCCTGTTATAGTTAGTTCAGCTAACTATAACTCGCGCCCGCAATGCACTGCTGATGACGTCACATATTACATCACTCATGACATGGTCAGTGACATCACTGATGACATCACTGATGACATCTCAAATGACATCACTGATGACATCATCCATGTGATAATTTCATGCATCTTCTCACACCCTAATATAACTTTTGATACACCCACTCTAAATTACAGACTGCCATTCTCAAAACCATAGACACTCCAACACCAAAAACTACATACCCACTCACTGATTCTTAGGTCTACACACACATCCACTCACTCACCTGTACAGTCACTCATACTTACAGTCACTCAGTACAGGACTATCATATGCACTCATACACCTATATAAACACTCACACACCGCCACTCATCCATAGAGGTACTCACACACCTAGTCAGTCATGCAAAAAATTAATCACACACCCATTTACTCACCTATACAGTTATACACACACCAGCTCACTTACTCATACAAATACTAGCACATTCTTACGCTCTTATACAATAACTGATACAAGCACACACGCATCCATACAGCCACTCTCACAATAACACACTCTCACTTATAGCCATTTAAATACTCTAACACACATATATACTGCCTTTTACATATGTAGTTACTTGCACATGTACCACTGAGATATACATTCACTCACTAAGACACCCATACACACACTCACCCACCCAAGCAGTCCATCACAGATGCACTCTTGAAATCATGCACCCAGTGAATAACCCACTCACACATCTATGTATAGAGTCACACACACCCCACCCACACAAACACTCAGGCAGCCATACAGATACTCAGAGAACCAATCAATAACCCATATAGACACTCATGTAGCTATTCGCAAATCCATGCATCCACTTACACACCAACAAACAGACGGATACAGACATTCACACAGTTTAGTCACTAACCCATGCATTCAGTAAGATACGTTTAATCACTCACTTGTAGAGTCAGTCACTCACGTACTAAATCATCCATTCAGACACTTATACACCCACTCATTCTTCAATACGCCTTTCCCTATATATATTAAACATATTTAAACTTTACAGAAACACACAGTCACTGGATGATGTCATCAGTGATGTCATTTGAGATGTCATCAGTGATGTCATCAGTGATGTCACTGACCATGTCATGAGTGATGTAATATGTGACGTCATCAGCAGTGCATTGCGGGGCGCGAGTTATAGTTAGCTGAACTAACTATAACAGGGGAATTTCACGGGTTTTGTACGAGTGCAATGTCCAACTAACTATAACTGTCCCTAAAACCTATGGTTTTTTCAGTGAATATATATATATATATATATATATATATATATATATATATATATATATATATATATATATATATATATATCCACAAGAATTCCGTCACCCGCTCCAACTTCGCTGAAAAGACGGTACGGACCCAAAGATTAGTGCAGATAATTTATTTCATTTCATAACCCAGCACTGCCGCCATGACGCGTTTCGGCCCTGAAAGGGCCTTGATCACATGACGCAACGAGGAAAATATTTTTACTTTTAAAGTGACAGTGATTACAACACGTGACCATAGAACCATAGTTGCATAGATATAGAAAAAACACTCTCATATGGGCAAATAAACATGTTGAAAGTGCAAATTCCAGCCCAATGTGCAAATAGGCAAATAAATACGTTATTCTCTAATATTGCGCTTAGATGCATAAATCAATTTCAAAAGAAAACATTTACCAATCAATTATATGTAAAATACATAAAAGCTAAGTTAAATGTTAAAAGATTATTATTATGGTCACACTAGAAGCACAAATTCTAAAAACCGATGACATGGTTTAACCAATTAAGACAATGTGCAAGTAGGCACATGCAATTACACTTAAAAACGGGAAGAGTTTTCATGACTGTGCAAAATACCATGCTGTATGTGCAAATACGCTACGTATAAAATATGCATCAATTCTTAAATACCCAAAATGTTTTCACTGATTGGCAACAATAGCGCATATTACATTGATAGACTTCCTGAAGTTATGACATAGGTAAAGGTGATGCGACAACATAGATAACGTGAAATATGCTTGTTCCTTTTCCAACATCACCTATAACAAACATATTGAGCCCCAGTGGGCATTTGTTAGTTAATTCACCATATGCATATTAGCTTCATACAGGATAATTGAGTATCAAACTATATAAATGAACACTTCTAAAAACACATGCAGTAAATGTTTGGGCAGAGTATTAAAAAGGTCCCCGATATACAGCACGCATTCAATTTTAAGTATAGTTAAATTGTCAATCATGGGCATTTTTCATTAGTATAGATGCTCCATTGGTTACTTATGCTCCCAGTGACCATATTTAACACTACAGATAAAGGCTGGAATATACTGCAACTTTGACTGTACGGTATAACTAAGAACAAGTGCCTGTGCATATGTGTGTGAAATTTCTTTTATAAAACACCGTGTATATTAAAAATAACTGTTATATTTAAAATCTAATGAAGAGGTCTGTGCAAAATGTTTATAAATATTTCATATTAGAATGTTGCACATAAAGTAAATTGATTCATAAGCAAGTATATAAATCATCACTGGAGTTGAGCCCGTTCGGCACCTTCGTATCCAACTCCAGGATGTATTTGGTCTCCAATCTCCTTAACAGCGCCTCGCGGTTGCCACCGCGTCTAAGTGGAGGAATAGTATCCACCACAAAGTAGCTAAAATGATCAAGGCAGTTTTTGTGAACTTCATTAAAATGCCTGGCAACTGGGTAGGCTGCATCGCTGTTACTGATTGCCCTCATGTGCTGGAGTATCCGCTTGTGCACCTGCAACTTGGTACTCCCAACATATTGCAGGCCACAGGAACACTCCAGCACATAAACGGCAAATTCTGTCTTGCATGTGAGTCTCTTGGAAATTGTAATGGGCAACTGTTGAAAGGGGCTTTTGTATGTAGCTTTATTTTTACCATATCTACATGCTTTACATGTTTGACATCGGGTAAAGCCTTTCACATTCGATAGCCATGATTTAGCCACCGTAATTTCAGGACTGCTTTTAACCAACATGTCGCTCATAGCGCGTGCTTTACTGAATGTTATGTTAGGTGTGTTCCTGAGAGTTTCACCTATTGTGGGGTCATTACGAACTACCACCCAGTTTTTATTGATTAATTTGCGCAGGACCCGGTGTTGACGGTTATAGGTTAGAATCAACCGAGGCTGATCAGCCCCTGTTGTTGGTGCTTCTTTGGGTTCCCTTTCTTTCTTGGGAATTAGTGCCATAGCTCTGGGTATTGAGTTAGTTTTATGGATGGCCCTGTCAAGGATATCTGTCGAATAACCTCTAGCTAGAAACCTATTCTTGCTCTCAGTTTGGGCTGCTAAGCACTCTGCATCCACGCTACAGATTCGTTTGATTCGCAGCATTTCCCCAAAGGGAATGCTGCGAATCAAGTGGTCTGGGTGATGGCTGGTAGCGTGAAGCAACGTGTTGCCTGCTGTAGATTTTCGATGTAAATTAGTTTCGAGTTTTCCCTGACTGACATATATTTCCACATCCAAAAAGTTAACTGTATTTTTGCTGATATTTGACACAAAGTGCAGGTTCAAATCATTATCATTGATCTGTTCTATGAATGAGAGAGCTTCTTGTTCATTACCCCTCCAAATCAAAAATAAATCATCAATGTAACGATACCATCTGATTACATTATTTGCCAAAACATGCGCAAATTTAGTTTTGAGGACCTGCTCCTCCCATAGTCCCATATGGAGACAAGCATAACTTGGGGAGAAGCAGGCCCCCATGGCAACTCCTCTCATTTGCTGAAAAATTTGGTTGTAAAATAAGAAAAAGTTGTTGGTCAGGCATATTAAGATCATATTCAATAGCATCCTGTTATGATTCCACATGCACATAGGTTTTTTGTTAAGAAAGTACTCTACAGCTTTGATTCCATCACGATGGTGTATGCTCGTATAGAGCGCACTGACATCCAAAGTGATGAGGACATAGTCTTCTTGCCAAATTACCTCCTCCATCTTTCTTAGAAAGTCACTAGTATCTTGTATGTAGGAGGGCAGTTGTTTGACGTGTTCCTGCAAGAAGAAATCTACATATTTGGTGGTATTCTCCATTATACTGTCGCGTGCTGAGATAATTGGCCTTCCCGGTGGCTTGGCCGCGTTCTTATGAATCTTGGGGATAAAATAAATGACCGGCATCACCGGATGGTCATTTTTAAGGAATTTAAATTCATCCCCACTTAACAGCCCCGCACCCTTCCATGCTACAAGTTTAACATAGAATTCGCTCCAAGCTTCCCTCACTGATTTCATGTCACTGCGCTTGTAGCAATCCCGGTCATTGAGGTGGCTGTATGCTTCCTCCAGATACAGATCACGTGGCCAGAGGACCACGTTCCCACCCTTATCGGATTGTCGTACTACAATATTCTCTTCTGCTTGTAGTTTTTTTATAAGTTGGCCATAACATTTGTTTTGGTAGGAGAATTTGCGACGTGTATGTAATGTAGAGATGTGCAATTTCTTCAGTTGATTAGTCATTAATTCATTAAACACATCTAAGTTGTCGTGTAACATTATTGGATTAAATGTCGATTTGGGCTTGAAAGGTGTCTGTCCAGCCATACTAGTGCTTGGTACTCTTGCTACTCCAGCTTTTGGGGAACTTTGAGAGCTTGAACCTTCCTCATAAAGCTCATGTAGGTCATGTAATAGTTCCATATCTTGGACCGTGAGGGTGGATGGACTTGTTGTCAATGGAACTGCAGTTATCCGATTTGAGGTTTGTTCTTTCCTCTGTAGCATATGAAACTTGCGCAATTTCAGTTTCCTTGTGAATTTGTAAATGTCTATGCGCGTCTGTGCATAATTGAAGTCACACGCTGGACTAAAAGATAATCCCAATGAGAGGATATCACGTTCATTATCACTCAAATCCATGGATGTTAAATTGATTACAGCCAATCCATTGTCCTTACGGAACCCCTTGCTGATGTTTACTTGCGGTTCCATCTTTTGTAGGGCTTTTTGTTGTTTTGCTTGGGCGCGTTCCCTGAGCCCATGCCTTTCGCGTCGTTCCCTGCGTTTGAGGTTGAGTCTTTGTCGTTTTTGTTTAATTTTTGCATCCTTGGGCGTAATGTTTGTCTCCTGTCCTGGCGCAGACAGTCCAACTCCTGCGCCAAGGACAACTTTGTAAACCCCAACCTTGCAGTGGCATTTGCCTGCTCACCCTCAGATTCACTCCCAGGTGCCGAACTTAAGTCCGACATAGATGTTGAGGACTGTGCTCCATCTGTTGTATTAGCTGTTGTAACTGCATCACGTTTTTGCTCCTGGGGCTGTTTGAGGGACTGAAATTTTTTGGCAAACGTAAAGACCTGACCATTTTGATAGTCCAGTTTATCCCTTTGGAATTTAAAGACTTTGCGTTTTTTGATAACATCTTCCTCTTTAAGTAGGCGACCTAGCATTTCTTGACGCAGTTTTTTCTCATTATCGGACGGGCCCATTTTGTTTATTTCCTCATTGATTTCATCCATTTTAAACTGTAGGGCGGCGCGATCACTCTCCGCATACTTGACCAGAATCCTAACTAACTTGCAAGAAGATTCCAAATTGCATTCCGCCCACTCAGTTAACATTTTGGGATCCGGATTCTCATAGCTAGGCGCCAGCATAATGCGGAGCCCCGCGGAATGCGCCCAACTTCCAAATATCTCGACAAGGAGCGATGCTCCCACCACTTGGATTGTTCATTACGCATTACTTTTTCCAATTTCCTAAAAAGCTCACGTAGATTGGAGCCTTCCACTTGCGGAACAGCAGAGTATGTACTTGCAACTGACTCGCTCACCGGCGAGTCATCAAACATTTCGCACGCCGCCTCTTCACGGCTCCTCAAAGCGTCGGCCGACATCGTGCAATTGTGAGTATGTATTGTGTGAACTGACACGGGCGGTTGAAAAAATACCACCACCAGCGCCGTTCGTACACTCCTCAACCAGACTTTGAAGCAACAGTTCCTACCTTGGCCTCGTTTCAGACGTCGCTTGAGTCCTTCGATACAAGTTGAATCGTCGTAGGCTTCGGTAATAGTAATAGTGCTGTCTGGGGGCTGCTGCGGCTGAACCTCACAGGAACAGAGATCTCTTCCGGTACACGAAAGAACGCTTCCTGCCGCCTGGCCCAAATCCAAGGAGGGGTCCGTATAATACTGAAGAAGCAATTCAGCATATAGATCCACAAGAATTCCGTCACCCGCTCCAACTTCGCTGAAAAGACGGTACGGACCCAAAGATTAGTGCAGATAATTTATTTCATTTCATAACCCAGCACTGCCGCCATGACGCGTTTCGGCCCTGAAAGGGCCTTGATCACATGACGCAACGAGGAAAATATTTTTACTTTTAAAGTGACAGTGATTACAACACGTGACCATAGAACCATAGTTGCATAGATATAGAAAAAACACTCTCATATGGGCA
The DNA here is from genome assembly GCA_963921515.1 of Calotriton arnoldi. Taxonomy (NCBI): domain Eukaryota; kingdom Metazoa; phylum Chordata; class Amphibia; order Caudata; family Salamandridae; genus Calotriton; species Calotriton arnoldi. The sequence continues at coordinate 197,007 of CAWUFW010017171.1, read as the reverse complement.
AATAAACATGTTGAAAGTGCAAATTCCAGCCCAATGTGCAAATAGGCAAATAAATAAGTTATTCTCTAATATTGCGCTTAGATGCATAAATCAATTTCAAAAGAAAACATTTACCAATCAATTATATGTAAAATACATAAAAGCTAAGTTAAATGTTAAAAGATTATTATTATGGTCACACTAGAAGCACAAATTCTAAAAACCGATGACATGGTTTAACCAATTAAGACAATGTGCAAGTAGGCACATGCAATTACACTTAAAAACGGGAAGAGTTTTCATGACTGTGCAAAATACCATGCTGTATGTGCAAATACGCTACGTATAAAATATGCATCAATTCTTAAATACCCAAAATGTTTTCACTGATTGGCAACAATAGCGCATATTACATTGATAGACTTCCTGAAGTTATGACATAGGTAAAGGTGATGCGACAACATAGATAACGTGAAATATGCTTGTTCCTTTTCCAACATCACCTATAACACATATATATATATACACAATACTGCAGTGCTTCTTCCGCCCCACTCAGCCCGTGGTAGTTGGAGCATGCGGCGGTGAAGCCCACCGGACATAAGTTTTTCAGCACAAAACGAAGTAAAACACTCTCTCAGGGGATCAGTTTGAGCTTAGATTTTAATCCAGCTACGCGTTTCGGGGAACACAATCCCCTTGTTCACACACTGGGTAGTTTGCAAAACCACTTCTCTTAACATCACCAACAACATAGACAAATCTAAGCTCAAACTGATCCCCTGAGAGAGCGTTTTACTTTGTTTTGTGCTGAAGAATATATATATATATATATATATATATATATATATATATATATATATATATATATATATATATATATATACATATATCCTACCAAGTTGCCCTCAAGCATAAGGACGCCACTCCACGAGAAACAGGTTCACAAAACCATTTATTTCTGAAACCGGCTCCAGCTTTTCAATAATTTACATCCCTGACGCGTTTCGAAGCTCCTGCTTCTTATTCATAGGGAAAACACAAACTGTCAGCCACGGATCTGCGCAGCACGCTTTCCATCCTATTGCATTCCTTTAATTAATTAACCCCTCAGTGGGCCTCGCACTCGCAGGTGAGTAATTTCCAATGCATGATGGGAATGGAAGTCTTTATGCTGCGCCAATTCTCCCCATCAGTGGGGTCCGTTTCACTGGCAGTTCAATACTTCAAAAGTGTTAATAAATTGTTTATGCTCAAGCCCTCCAGTGGGCCTCAAAAAGTCAGGCCGGTTCCCAATGTTAAATTTCTTGTGCTGCAGACAGGTTGAACACAATTCCAACCCTGCAGACCCACATTGCTTCAATGGCGGTGCAATCCTTCACGGCGGGGCTGCCGTGTGAAAAATCCTACCAAGTTGCCCTCAAGCATAAGGACGCCACTCCACGAGAAACAGGTTCACAAAACCATTTATTTCTGAAACCGGCTCCAGCTTTTCAAGAATTTACATCCCTGACGCGTTTCGAAGCTCCTGCTTCTTCTTCATAGGGAAAACACAAACTGTCAGCCACGGATCTGCGCTGCACGCTTTCCAACCTATTGCATTCCTTTCATTAATTAACCCCTCAGTGGGCCTCGCACTCGCAGGTGAGTAATTTCCAATGCATGATGGGAATGGAAGTCTTTATGCTGTGCCAATTCTCCCCCATCAGTGGGGTCCGTTTCACTGGCAGTTCAATACTTCAAAAAGTGTTAATAAATTGTTTATGCTCAAGCCCTCCAGTGGGCCTCAAAAAGTCAGGCCGGTTCCCAATGTTAAATTTCTCGTGCTGCAGACAGGTTGAACACAATTCCAACCCTGCAGACCCACATTGCTTCAATGGCGGTGCAATCCTTCACGGCGGGGCTGCCGTGTGAAAAAATCCTACCAAGTTGCCCTCAAGCATGAGGACGCCACTCCACGAGAAACAGGTTCACAAAACCATTTATTTCTGAAACCGGCTCCAGCTTTTCAATAATTTACATCCCTGATGCGTTTCGAAGCTCCTGCTTCTTCTACATAGGAAAAACACAAACTGTCAGCCACGGATCTGCGCAGCACGCTTTCCATCCTATTGCATTCCTTTCATTAATTAACCCCTCAGTGGGCCTCGCACTCGCAGGTGAGTAATTTCCAATGCATGATGGGAATGGAAGTCTTTATGCTGCGCCAATTCTCCCCCATCAGTGGGGTCCGTTTCACTGGCAGTTCAATACTTCAAAAAGTGTTAATAAATTGTTTATGCTCAAGCCCTCCAGTGGGCCTCAAAAGTCAGGCAGGTTCCCAATGTTAAATTTCTCGTGCTGCAGACAGGTTGAACACAATTCCAACCATGCAGACCCACATTGCTTCAATGGCGGTTGCAATCCTTCACGGCGGGGCTGCCGTGTGAAAAATCCTACCAAGTTGCCCTCAAGCATAAGGACGCCACTCCACGAGAAACAGGTTCACAAAACCATTTATTTCTGAAACCGGCTCCAGCTTTTCAATAATTTACATCCCTGACGCGTTTGCCAAGCCCTGGTGTGCCGCTTGTCTTTCTCATCTAGAGTTCTGGAGGAGAAGTTTCTTTGGAGAATGTATATATATATATATATATTACCTACTGGCGGTCGCCAGTAGGTAGTTATAGTTAGGACCTATTATCCATAGGAAATTCGTAACATTCTTTTCCTAATAACTTTGGCGCTGGTTGATGAATCTTCGCGAAATTTTCAAAACGTATGGCCCGCTCCGGTCAGCTCCTATCTTGAAAGTTCCGGGGTGATTCGGCAAGCGGGGCCGAGAAAAAGGGGGTCCCAAAACGTGTTTTCTCCATGTTAATTCCCATAGGAAACTTTGGACACGGCTACACTCGAACTGCTGAACGGAATTACACCAAATTTGGCAAAAAGGTAGTGCTTGGTTCAGAAAGCGCCCTTTTTTTAAATGGTGTAAATCCGTTCAGTAATTCCAGAGAAATTAAAAAATAAGAGTCAAAAATCAATTTCCCATAGGAAACTTTATGCAAGGCTACAGCCGAAACTATTGAACGGATTTACCCCAAATTTGGCAAAAAGGTACTGCTTGGCTCAGAAAGCAACCTTTTAAAAATGGTGTAAATCCGTTCAGTAGTTGCTGAGAAAATCAAAAATAAAAGTTTCGATATTTAGAGGCACGGAGGATCCGCGGACCCTCCCGACCACAAGCTTCATGCTAATTGGCTGTCAACACGCCAAACCAGGAAGTGTTGGTAGTTATCTTGTGCCTCGGTAGAACCGAGTCACAAGAAAACAGAAAAACAATCGCGTAAAACAAGAAAAGGGGGCAGGGTAGAAACACCCTGACCCCTAGGCCTGCTCAGGGGGTCCCACAAGGACCCCCAGGGCCCAAAAAGCATTTTTTAAAATAAAAACGCCGAGATGCGCAGAGGATCCGCGGATCCGGCCGCGAAAACAAAATGAAGCGCGGGCTTCCGCGCTTCGTTATTAATTAGCCCCCGGGTGGGCCAAGTCCCGGGGCATGTAAAAATGCCCCCCAATCCCCACACTGCCCCGGGGACCGCCACCCCTGGGGCTTTGCACAAATGTTTGCGGGGGCACATGGCACCCCCTGCTGCCTCGGGGACCGCCACCCCTGGGGCTCTTATTTTTTAATAATACCTGTGTGGGGGGCTCGAGCCCCTCACACGCCCGGGACCGCCACATCCCTGGGGCTCTAATTATTTAAATTTGGGGTCCTTGACAGACCCCCAAGCCCCGGGGACCACCACCTCCCGGGGCTTTGCTAATGGTGGGAGGGGACCCCTCCTGGAGCCAGTAATGGCCCTGGGGACCGCCACCACCCAGGGCCGGCTCCTGCAGTGTCCCGGGGTGCTCACCCCCGGGACACTGCTGTTTACAATGACAGGGCGGGAGCCTCGCAGAATTGCTTTTCCACACGGGAGCTGCATGTCAGCAGCGCCCCATGTGGAAAGCAATGCCGGCTCCCACAGGACGCGGGAGCCGGCGGGACCGTGGGGGCATTGGGGCTCCCTCACGGTCCCCAATGAGAGGCCAGGCCCCGGGGGATGGGGTCCCTGGGGCTGGAAGTGGCCTGGGAGGGGGGCCACTTGGCCCCCTCCCTAAAAATAAATTTAAATAATCACGCAAAGGCCGGCCCCGGGGGATGGGGTCCCGGGGCCAATAGAGTCCTCAGGAGGGGGGCCATGCAGCCCCCTCCATAAAAAGCAAAAACAAAATCTGGCCATGCCCCAGGGGATGGGGTCCCCGGGGCCGGGACTGGCCACGGGAGGGGGCCCACGCGGCCCCCTTCCCGTACATTTCTTTTTTTTATTTATTGAAAGGGATCAGGCCCTGGGGGATGGGGTCCCCAGAGCCCAAAATAAGTAAAAGAAGGGGGCCACTTAGCCCCCTTCCCAAAAAATAATTTAAAAACACGCGATCGTGCCGGAGGCCCCGCCCCTCCCAGCAACACTCTGCAAACGTGCCCTGTGGCGTGTTTTAAGTTGGGAAATGAATTCCCCTTCAATACTGGGGGTCCCTGGGGGCCAACTAGCCCACCAGGTACCTCCAGTAAGTGCCACAGGGCTGCGTTGCAGAGAGGTGGTCCAGGCCACGCCCTTTTTACACCTCTCTGCAACGCAGCTCTGTGGCGCTTACTGGAGGTACCTGGTGGGCTAGTTGGACCCCAGGGACCCTCAAGATTCAAGGGGACTTAATCCCCAACTCAAAACGCGCCACGGGGCGCGTTTGCACAGTGGTGAAGGGAGGGGGCGGGCCTGAGGTGACATGTGTGCAACGCGCCTGTGGCGCGTTTTAAGTTGGGGAATTAATTCTTCTTCAATCCTGAGGGTCCCTGAGGCCAACTAGCCCACCAGGTACCTCCAGTAAGCGCCACAGAGCTGCGTTGCAGAGAGGTGTAAAGGGGCTTGGCCTCTGAACACCGCTCTGCAAAGCAGCTCCCTGGCGCATAATGGAGGTACCTGGTGGGCTAGTTTGCCCCCAGGGTCCCTTAGTATTCAAGGGGAATTAATCCCTCAACTTAAAACGCCCCACAGGGCACGTTTGCACAGTGGTGAAGGGAGGGGGCGGGGCCTGAGGTGACATGTGTACAAACACGCCCTGTGGTGCGTTTTAAGTTGGGGAATTAATTCCTCTTCAATCCTGAGGGTCAATGGGGGCCAACTAGCCCACCAGGTACCTCCAGTAAGCGCCACAGAGCTGCGTTGCAGAGAGGTGGCCCAGGCCACGCCCTTTTACACCGCTCTGCAAAGCAGCTCTCTGGCGCATAATGGAGGTACCTGGTGGGCTAGTTTGCCCCCAGGGTCCCTTAGTATTCAAGGGGAATTAATCCCTCAACTTAAAACGCCCACAGGGCACGTTTGCACAGTGGTGAAGGGAGGGGCGGGGCCTGAAGTGACATGTGTGCAAACACGCCCTGTGGCGCGTTTTAAGTTGGGGAATTAATTCCCCTTCAATCCTGAGGGCCCCTGGGGCCCAACTAGCCCACCAGGTATATCCAGTAAGCGCCAGAGGCCTGCATTGCAGAGAGGTGGTCCAGGCCATGCCCCTTTTTACACCTCTCTGCAACGCAGGCCTGTGGCGCTTACTGGAAGTACCTGGTGGGCTAGTTGGGCCCCAGGGACCCTCAGGATTCAAGGTGACCTAATACCCCAACTTAAAACGCGCCACAGGGTGCGTTTGCACAGTGGTGAAGGGAGGGCGGGGCCTCAGGTGACATGTGTGCAAACACGCCCTGTGGCATGTTTTAAGTTGGGGAATTAATTCCCCTTCAATCCTGAGGGACCCTGGGGGCCAACTAGCCCACCAGGTACCTCCAGTGCGCGCCACAGGGCTGCGTTGCAGAGAGGTGGTCCAGGCCACGCCCTTTTTACACCTCTGTGCAACGCAGCTCTGCGGCGCTTACTGGAGGTACTTAGTGGGCTAGTTGGACCCCAGGGACCCTCAGGATTCAAGGGGACTTAATCTCCCAACTTAAAACGGCCACAGGGCTTGTTTGCACACATGTCACCTCAGGCCCCCCTCCCTTCACCACTGTGCAAACGCGCCCGGGCGCGTTTTAAGAGGGAGTTTTAATCCCCCTGCCCTATTATGTACTAGGGCCTTACAGAGGAGGTCATGCTAATCACAGGGGTACCCCAACGCATAGTGTTCCCTAGTGTATGTAGGTGTTTTCACTGTATTCTAAGTGTCTTTTAGCATCGCACTGGCTCTAGGCCTGGTTAGTCCGAGTCAGTTACCACCAGTACCCATCTGAAAAAGTTGTGGGCACAGGATGATTTTGCAACAAGGCCTCTTTCTGCTCCTCTGTTGGTTCTTTCTGCACATGTCTTGCTTCTTCCTGCTCTTTTCTTTGTCTTTGTGGACTTCTGTTGCTTCTTTCTGCATTTCTTTTGCTTCTTTCTGTGCGTTTTTTCTTCTTTCTTCACATGTCCTACCTCTGTAGGCATAGTTAGAAACTAGCATTTAAAAACCTTTGAAATTCACTTAAAAAACCATAGGTTTCAGGCACGTTATAGTTAGAAATTAGCATTTAAAAACCTTTGAAATTCACTGAAAAAACCATAGGTTTCAGGCACGTTATAGTTAGAAATTAGCATTTAAAAACCTTTGAAATTCACTGAAAAAACCATAGGTTTGTATGTAGTTATTGGTGTTGGAGTGTCCATGGTTTTGAGAATGGCAGTCTGTAATTTAGAGTGGGTGTATCAAAAGTTATATTAGGGTGTGAGAAGATGCATGAAATTATCACATGGATGATGTCATCAGTGATGTCATCAGTGATGTCATTTGAGATGTCATCAGTGATGTCATCAGTGATGTCACTGACCATGTCATGAGTGATGTAATATGTGACGTCATCAGCAGTGCATTGCGGGGGCGCGAGTTACAGTTAGCTGAACTAACTATAACGAGGGAATTTCACTGGTTTTGTACGAGTGAAATGTCCAACTAACTATAACTGTCCCTAAAACCTATGGTTTTTTCAGTGAATTTCTAAGGTTTTTTAAATGCTAATTTCTAACTATAACGTGCTTGAAACCTATGGTTTTTTCAGTGAATATATATACCTTGGTTTTGCTCCAATAGTAGCAGTTGAGCTCCAACTGCCAAGCCAGGTCATCCAATCAGTGCAAAACTGGTCTTGGATTTGTTGTGTTCTAGTTCAGGGAGGACCTGCCTGGCAGTACAGGCTGGACTGTGCCTATTGGAGCACAGTCAAGACTGATTTGTATGGCAGGCTCCAAACTGAAATGGCTTGGGGGTGAAAACTGATACATAATGAGGCCATAGAGGTCTTTGAGAAAGGGGTTACTATGGAATTTAACAAACTCGAGAAATCTGTTAAACATAAACGTGGCAATATCACCATTAAACAACAAAAAGCGGTTAAAGAACTGCAAGAAAATAGAAATATCGTTATTAAAAAATCCGACTAGGATGGGAATGTCGTGATATGGCCGATACAGATGTATCTCGATGAAGGAAAGAGACAATTGAATGATGTTGACAGTTACACAGTTACTAATAGGATTTGTTATTACAAGAGCAATGATCTGTATAAATCTGATTTGCAGGAATGGAAACATGACAAATTGTTATCAGATGAAGAGTATACTTATCTTAACTGTGAATATTCAAAACTAGCGGCAATATATCTGTTGCCCAAGATACACAAAAATAGTCACATTCCACCAGGACGACCGATTGTGTCATCTATAGGGAGTACTTATGAGAACACATCGAAATATATTGATTATTTTCTGCACCCATTCGTACAAGCTCTTCCATCTTATGTACAAGATACTAGAGATTTTCTTAGACTGTTACAAAATGTGAGTTGGGAGAATGGTATGTTGTTAATGACACTTGATGTCAACAGTTTATATACATGTATACCACACAACTTAGGGATGGAGGCTAGTCGTCATTTCTTGAAACAACGTGACTTATCCTATTTCATGCACACGGAAATGCTGTTAAGTATGATGTTCAAACCCAGGGGTCGGCGATGGGAACCTGCTTCGCTCCCAGCTGTGCAGGTTTGTACCTAGGCTGGTGGGAGGAGCAGGTGGCTAGTAACATCGCAGCCTTTACCCAGAATGTCGTCCTCTGGGCAAGGTATATAGATGATGTTTTCTGTATTTGGAGAGGGACGGAAGATGAAGCTGCACAGTTTGTAGTCACATTGAATGATAATCAATGTAATTTAAAATTCACGAGTACATTACACAGGGAAATCATTGAATTCCTGGATGTGGAAGTCAAGGTACAGGGTGACAAATTATAAAGCAAACTGTTTCGTAAAGTAACTGCTGGAAACAGTTTGCTACACGCTAAAAGCTGTCATCCGAAGAACTTGATTAACAGTATACCGTACGGTGAGCTTTTGAGAGCTAGAAGAAACTGCAGTTCAGAACAGGCCTTCCAAGAAGAAATGTTGAACATGAAGACTAGATTTTTGGAGAGAGGTTACTCCAGCAAAGTCATCAAACAGGCATGTGCAAAAGTAATGACAGTGAATAGAGCAGACACCTTAAAAACGAAAACTGAGGAATTAACTGTAGAAGAATCTATACGATTTATAACTTCGTACAGTAACCAGTCGTAGGAAGTCAGGAAATGCCTTAAGAAATATTGGCATGTTTTACATACAGATGAGACACTGAAAAAACATGTTGGTGGGCAACCTAAAATAACATTCAGAAAATGTACTGCTCCTAATGACATAATATGTAGCAGTTCATTGCGACAAGAAAAAGATCCCAGTCCCATACAAGGCTTTTTTACATGTGGTTCATGTAAGGCTTGTAAAAAGAGCATAAATCGCAAAGAGATCAAGCTGTCCCAAGACCATAAACCATTTATTATCACCAAACATCTTACATGCAAATCAGATTATTGTGTGTACGCATTAAGTTGTCCTTGTTCATTGACATACATAGGTAGCACTGTTCATCAGGTCAAAATACGCATCTTGGAACATATGAGGGCTATTGCCAATGAGGATAGGCAATATCCTGTTGCCAGGCATTTTAAAGAGTTTCATAATAAGAACGCCAGTCTCTTGCGTTTCTGTGCCCTGGATAGAATCCCAAAATCAGAAAGAGGAGGCAACAGAGTAAGAGAACTGAGACGCCTTGAGTGCAAGATGATTATAAAATTTGGTACAGAGCATCCTATGGGACTGAATAAAGATGAAGAGCTGTCTGTCCATTTGGGCTATCTGTTTTAACTAGAATAGCCCTGTTCCGTTGTTTAATGATATTCTTAACCTATTCATCGTAAGCCATGTTTGTTTTTTAAAAATCACATTATATTTTATTGATTGCACTGTTTTTTACTTTTGTAGGAGACGAAGATATCAGCATGCCATGTTGAAGGAACGCAAAAGAGCCGCAGATATCGTATTAAGCTTAGATTCTAACTGAAATGATGTTTTTTGAACATTTTGTGATTTGTTATTTGCCCACTGGGGCAGGATAGTGAGATCGAATATGGTCGGAAATGAATAGAACATGATTATATCCTTGAGTATTATGGCCCACTTGGGCAGAATTGTGAATTTATGGATTGTCATTGATAATTCGTTACTTTTCCGGTAAGCGATTTTGATTTATTATTTAAATCACTGGAAGAATTGAACTGGTGGAATAAGTTTCAGTTTAAAGATATTATGCGGCTTTTATATTAATCCTATATATGAGGTTACCACTTCAAAATGGATGCCGTTTTTCCTGCCCTTAACTATGCATTGTGATATGTAGTCCTACCTCTATTTTGTGTAAGTGCACTATATGTTTATGATTTCACAAGCAGTCCTTGACCCTTGACCAAGGTGCGGCAGCACCGAAACGCGTCGGGCATTTGTTTGCCACATGTTTTGATTAAACTACGCTTTATGGATTTGGGTTCGAGTACATTTTGTTTATCAACAAAGGTATTATGGACATTGAAGAGGTTTGCGCCCTCACTTGAGCCCGCCGCCGTGAGAGGCAGAGAGATTTGCGATCTCGTTTGGATATATATATATATATACACCTTGGTTTTGCTCCAATAGTAGCAGTTGAGCTCCAACTGCCAAGCCAGGTCATCCAATCAGTGCAAAACTGGTCTTGGATTTGTTGTGTTCTAGTTCAGGGAGGACCTGCCTGGCAGTACAGGCTGGACTGTGCCTATTGGAGCACAGTCAAGACTGATTTGTATGGCAGGCTCCAAACTGAAATGGCTTGGGGGTGAAAACTGATAAACTTGGATGTTGTCCTGAGGGACTGCCAGTCCCTAAGATTAATTCGAGCATTCCATCCTTAACCTTGTTGTTGTTGTTGCAGTTGATGCCCTAAGTGCGAGTGCTATGTCCAGGCATTGTTCGTGTGCACAGTGTGCTAGTGGAACTAACCAGCACCTGACTGAAGCTGCCCAACTAGACCAAAACAATTCATGGGTTACTTGTGACTCTGGTTCTGGTAATGTGAGAACACAGATGTAGGTCAACTGGGGAAATTACCACATATCGGAACAACCTGCTAAAATCAGATAAAAATAAAGTTCAGCATGTTCCCCTGACCAGTACACAAGGATGAAGGAACTAAGTAAGCTTAGAATGTGTAGCTGTAAACAATGTATCATTGTATTATGTTTTCTTGTGGCACCATGGTAATATCTTCCAACAATAGACAGATGACCTAAGCTGGCATTTTGCTTTTGATTCATTTCCAATTTTTCCAAACACACTGCACCCAGTTAATCACCTATTGGCTCGACAAACCCATAGAAAACAAATACATGTGTAGTAACCCCATATTCAGGAGACCTATGCAAACACAGGTGAGGGTCAAGTCTTGGCCGGTACATATTCCTGCAGAAAGGCGACTGGTGGAAATTGCAGTGCTTTGGAAACAAAGGCTAAATATCTGACAAACACCATGTTCAGCTCATTCTCATGAGCAGGCAATCGGGAAAAGATGTGTCCCTCCACAAAAGAAAACTTCAGATGTGTAGATGTTGAAAATATATGGTTATTTATTTCTGATGCAGTCCAAAGGAAATAGGTGCAAGCAAAAGACAAGTACTTTAAACTAGAATTTTGCTTACATATGCTTTCCAAATTTCCTGGATACACTTTACCTTGTTTATCTGGCACCCAGCAAAAGAAAGCTTAAGATGGGTGTATTTTGAAACTGTATGTTTATGGTGTCTTGCCATAGGTCCTAGGGATGATACCTGCAAATAAATCACAGGTGTCCTAGACCAGTATTTGACTTTGAGTTGCTTTCCAAACGTCCTGAGTGCACTACACCCAGTTTATCGGATGTGGGCACCCACAACCCATTGAAAGTCCATATGTCTTGTGCTTCCATGCACAATAGACCGAGGAGAACACCTGCTGCAGTCCATGTCGTGCAGGTCATGGGGTGCCCCCCTGTGTGCATTCACATGGCGTGAGGCACCAGGGGGCCCTGAAGGGCGCCCTTTGTTTCCTCTCTGCCACGGTTTTCATGGTGGGCTCACCACCATGAAAACCGTGAGGAGAGGAAACTCGTAAAATGCTTGGCGGGACTGCAACGCTCCCGCCAAGCATAATGCGGCCTTAGGACCGCAGCCCAACCACCAGGGAACGGCGGTTACCTGGCGGTTGCGACAGTTGCGACGGTTGCAGCAGTCCCAGGGTGGCTCGACCGCCCTGATCATAATAGGGCGGTTAGAAGACCGCCACCATGAGTCTGGCAGTCCGTGGACCACTAGACTCATAACAAGGGCCTTAGGATTGATTTTAAGGACCGTCAGCCCTCACTTAGTTCAAGAATCATCTTGACTGTGTACCATCCGGAGCCTATTACCTAGACGCCAATGCAATAAAAAGGAAACAAAGGCACATAGCTTATCACTTTACAAGTACTTAAGAGAAACTATGACTTCAACCCCTATATATCAGATGTGTAAGAAAGCAAGACTAATCTGTGTGTATGAGTAATTAAGCTAATAATGATTTAAATGCCACCTACTATAAATTCTTTTATTTCATTCTTTTATAGAGCTACTCATCCCAGTGTAGGGTGTCAGAGCACTTTACATCACTCACAGAGGCACAATAAATAATACAAGTGTGTAATTCAATGTACAAGAAATGTTACATAAGACAATGACTGTTATAAGGTGTAGGAATCAAATATCGGCCATACTTGTAGACATTATATGTTAATTGTGACTTTTCAGAGGAAACAAAAAGGCAGGATGTTAGACATAATGCAGTGACTGTGGTTGTCTGTATTAACTAGACTTTGTTACTTCCCAAAGGAACCCTGCTTTGCAATCTTAGAATAACAACATATTGAGAAAAAGAACAATAAGGATTTAAACCCATAACTTACAGTTTGCATGCACCTCCTTGATGCCAGTAAATAGATCACTGTCCTATATTAGAAGGATTGCAATTTATGAACTGGACGTAACAAAAGGATCTCAGTGTCAAAACCAGTAGCCCACTTAGCTATCTACAGAATATGCAAATCTCTGCTCTACATGTTATAGATGTGCTTTGCAACACATGCATTATTCCTCTATGTTACTTTTTGAGTCACAACTGTGACTAAACAAAACACAGAACTCTCCCAGAACTGCGTTAACCGCTAGAGTTATTTTACTGCCATTATAATCCCCTCAAAATTGCTTGGCAAACAAAGATCTCTGCAGACGCATCAGGTGTCTGAATGCTATAAGACATTTTAAAATACATCCTCTTTGTCACCAATTATGTAAGCTAGAACACATTAACTTGTTGCCAATTTCTTTGCAGCATATTTTTTTTAAATAAATGTATACGTTGACTGTCAGACTCTTCTTTTTAAGCTCCGCCCCTTATGGCTCCACCCCCTTTCCACTACCACACCTTAACCCTCATTTTATGGGTCCCTGGAGTATTTTCTTTACAATTCTAGCTCCAAGTCAGCCCGAAACTGTGGCACCACTGATCACTTTATGTGACGCAGCCCAACTCTCACAAGGTGATCAGTACAAATGCCTGTTTAAGTATGGTGGGAAATTGCAAGACACTATAGCAAAATTGCCCAGCACCAAGTTAAACTTGCCCTTCATCAGTGCAATTTACGTGATCTGACCTTAGAAGTCTCATCGTGTGTAACCTGAAGGTCACCAATTCAAATACAGATCAGTTTGCCAAAATCTTTTATAGTTCTTGACAAACACATTGACAATAACGTTAGTGCTTGTGTACTCAGAAAATGTGGAAGTTGTCAATAAAACGCTTTGAAATCCCAGCTGGAACTAAAGCATTATCCATGCTTGCTAATCAACGCCATTATACCTTTTAATCTTTGGAATTTGACAGTTAGCGTGTCACATAAAGTCAGTGTGATGATACACGGAACAAACGCTTCTTTGAAGAGCAATTGCAGGCTGAAACTGCAATTCGCCTCTCTTGTATGAAATTCTTAACCTTCGTATGGAAAAAGTGAGCATTTGTTAACTGCATTTTCAATATATTGATCTGACAGAGAACAAACGCACCGCTTGAGGTGTTTCGCAATCCGCGGTCTGCCGGTCATTTCACCCTAGGCCATCTCTATGGAAACAGTGTGAAGTGAAGCGGACCAACCGGCTCTCGGCTGGACCCCGCGAGGCAGCGGAAGAGACGCGTATACCTCACGTCGCCCTAAGCAGCAGGAGCACATTTACTTGGCTTTCCTGAGTGTCCCCTGCAAACAATATCAAATCCTATAAATAAGTCAGTTTTGGTTGATGTGGCTGTAACGAACCGGGCTTCCAGGACATGCACCTAATGGAAAAGCTGCTTCTCTTGAGATGAGACCAGAGCCCCTGGATAAACAAAGAGTTACTGTATTAATAACGTCATTTTTGTTGGTTGAAACGAACGTACACAAAAGTGTGACTTCATGAGGAAGCGCCGGGGACGTGCAGGCTTCGACAGCTGGAGCTATCTCCAGTTTAGAAATTCAAAGGCTAGACTGTTGTTGAGTCGGTTACACGTAAGTGACCCTGTCAAAATATGAGAATAAAGTGAGCAATTATAAAATACATTATACTACAAGTCAAGTCAAGGAAAGCTTTATTCGACTGCATCTTTTTACAATCATAAAAGCGTACAATATTCATATAAAAGATACAAACAATTACAATACTCTCATCTATACATATATCTACATACTCAGTCAATTATAATTCATCATAAATTTAAAAATAATTAAAAATATTAAAATCATCACATAAAATTCATCACAATTTAAAAATCCTCACACATCATATTTTTTCTAAAGTGCAGTGCTTTCTTCAGGAACCTTGCTAGACACCAAGCTACATGTTCATTCTCCAGAAGCTTGAGTCTAACCATAGCTGGATGACATTGTCTTAGCCCCTGCTGCTTTAAAAGTGGTAATATCCACACTTTCCTTAACTCTATATAATATTTACAAAACAGAACTAAATGCATTGTAGACTGTTCAGCCTGCATGTCACATGGACACAATTGCAGTGTCCTTGACCAGTCGTTCATTTTTGGAAAAGTTACTAGTCTATGAACGATATCCAGCCTGAACCATGTTAAGAGCCGCCTATCAAAGTTGCCTGGTACAGATATTAGATACGATTGCATATCAAAGGAAGTTAAAATTAGCTGGTGTTGTTTTACAGTAAATTTTGAGCACTCTCCCAACATCCTTATCATACCCAAATGCTGAAGACCCTCCTTTCGCAGTTTATTTCTAGGGATTTCATACATACTATTGGAGTTGGTAAAATATTCTGTGTGCCCTAGGTCACTCAAAAAATTTCGAACATACCTGACCCAGGGAATTTTAAATGCCCCCTCATGTTTAAGACAATCTTGAAGTATCTCTTTATTTAACTTAGTTTGCTCCTCTGTCCATATTCTGTGCCATAAGAGGATGGGTTCCAGTTTTATGAGGTCCGAGATATACGGAAGACCCAATTCCTCATGGCAGACAAAAGAAGAGGTGCTAGCTGGGACAGATAGGAGATACCTTAAAAATGAATTCTCCACTACTTGAATTGGTTGAGCTATAGTGAAGCCCCATACTCCGGCCCCATACATTACCGCTGAGGTACATTTCGCCTTATAAATTTGAATAAGCTCTGATGGGGGTTTCCTAGCTAATTCTTTAGAGAAGGAGGAAAGGGCAGCTGTGGTCTTTACAAAAGCCATCTTCTTTGTTTGTATTGCTTGTGCCCATGAGTCGCTTATACTACAAAACAACACCCATTCGAAGAAACCGTGCAACGTCTGTACGTGTTTGACTTATCGTCAGCAATAATCACTTGTTAGGCAATTCACTAATTCGAATTTATGTTTTATGTTAACAAGTAAATTATTTTATATGGCCATTTTAATGGCAAGCTTGAGGTTTTACAGCTCACTGTTTTTCACTTGCCATCTGAACAAAGGAAATAATAGGATGTGTCTCGTATGCATCAGAAACAAAAAATAATATTTTATACGGAGATCACCAATTACAAATCAAGGCAGACCGATATGGCGAGAGACCGTAAGATGAAGTTGAAGGTTGAAGGGGAACGCCCTCTACACCGGAATCAACTAATCCCTGCTACGCAAACTCCAGACCATCCAGAACACAGCGACCAGACTCGTCCTCGGCATCCCACGACATGAGCACAACACCCAGCACCTTCGAGACCTCCACTGGCTCCCCGTCGAGAGGAGAGTAACCTTCAAGCTACTCACCCACGCCTATAAATCTCTCCACAACACCGGAACCAAATACCTCAACGAAAGAGTCTCCTTCCACGTACCCAAAATAAACCTCCGCTCCGCCGACCTCGCCCTAGCAGAAACCCCGCGCATCCGCAGAACCAGAGCAGGAGGAAGAGCCTTCTCCCACGTCGCGGCCAAGGCCTGGTACGAGCTCCCGGTCAACATCAGAGGCTCCCCTACTCTGCACATCTTCAGGAAAAGCCTCAAGACCTGGCTTTTCCGCTAAATCGGAGCTGCACCCCCCGCCCCCAGCGCCTTGAGACCCTCACGGGTGAGCAGCGTGCTTCACAATTCCCTGATTGATTGATTGATTGAAGGTTACTCCAATGTACTTTCTTTACTTTGTCCAGGGATGTAACACAGGCGCCTGCAGCCCCATATGGTACAGGGGGGCCTCACTCTTCAAGAGAGCACCTGTGAGCCTCAGGCCTATGAATATGCAAAAGATATGTGAATTCTCACCATGTTATGCGGTGGTTAGCCCTACCGGTTACTGCGTGGTGGGTAGCACTTTGTGTCACACCCAGCGGTCCAAGTGCATTAAAAAAAGTATGGGGACTGTGATTCTGCATGCAATGAGGGAAGAGTCAGTGAGCGTGGGGATGGGGTCAAAAGTGTGGCTAGAAAACAAATATTCTGTAAGTTCTTTTGGTCTTTCACCGTCAAGTAGCTACATATAAAATAACGTGCAGCTCAAATGAAAAATAAATTTAAAAAATATGTTACTTGGTGAGAAATGCACTATGGTACATTATGGAACCTCTATTAGTTAATGCACTGCAGAGGTTTGTGCGTAACCAAAGAGCTTTTTGAATGTTGGAGGAAGCGCCACGGCCCGAGCAACTTAAAAGGATAAAGTGCGAACAACCGCCATAAACCAATTTTGGATGCTACTAATGCTGGGGAGAACCAGTCCCCTGGTGATAGACCCTTCTGCCAGAGGCACGGTGCTTTTAAGTCCGTCACTGTCCGTCTGCGCAAGGGCTCAGAGGTTCTATGTAGCGAACGAGTCATCCACTGAAACAGTTCTGTCAGGGTCATAGAATTATGCCAGCAATTCCCCCACGGTATCACAGACCAGGTTATTCAGAATGAAATGCCTCATATCGAACCCCAGCAGAGGGCTATGGCCATCAATAGACTACTCTCAATGGGTCAGTTAGACCTTCTCAGAAGTACCACCGGCCTTCTATGCAGGCTGAAAGATGCTCAGGCAGCCGGAAAAATGAAAGGGTCGGACAACCAAGAGAAGCTGGTTTATCAAATTATTGAAGATGCGAACAACAAAGGCATCTGGAGCAGAGATATTCGATATAAAAGTAATCTTCCCTTAACTGAGATCAACAAAATCCTGAAGAGTTTAGAAAGCAAAAAACTCATCAAAGCTGTCAAGTCTGTAGCCGCCTCAAAGAAAAAGGTGTACATGTTGTACAATGTGCAGCCTGATCGAACAGTGACCGGTGGAGCCTGGTACAGTGACCAAGACTTTGAATCTGAATTTGTGGATGTGTTAAACCAACAATGCTTTAAATTCCTACAGACCAAGGCAGAAGCTGCTTGAGAAAGTAAACAGAATCAAATGATTCAGAGAAACAGCTCTTTTGCATCCTCCCATGAAGTATGGAAGTTTATCTGTGAGCTTGGCATCAGCAAGTTCTGCTCAGTCCAGGACAACATTCCTTGTTGCTCTGAAGAGAGACCAGGCGGCATCTGAAAAAGGGCCATTTTATCACCCTGGCGCTGACTTTATAAAGCACACGCTTAGGGCTAGCCTTGAGGAGCGTCATAACGAACGGCCTGTAGATAAAAACAGGCCCTCTGAAAACCTGCCAGCTTGGTGGAGGAGGATTTCACTTTTCCACTATATAGGGCCCTGGTTAGGGCTTTTCCAGCGAGTAAGTTTGGATACCTTACAGGCAGACAACAGCAACAAACCCTTTCCCTTAACAGCTGCAAAGACTGTAGACGGCAGGCAGGGGAGACAGTAAGAGATAACTTCAGCAGTGCACGTAAAACTTCCCGGATTCGAAAGAGAATTATTCTTTTGCAAATGGCACCCCTACTAAAGTGGGAGGAATCTTTACACAGCGTCTTACAGCCCAGCTAAAAACTTTGATGGAAAACAGTGCTCGACATTGAGCAGAAAGGATAAACTTGAGAGTACCCACAGGCTCCTACAAAGACTACAAATGAATAGAAGGCATTTGCACTTGGACACGAATAGGATGTTCCTGGGGTTTGCTCACTGCTAAATATCAAGTAGTACACCATTTTATAAGACATAAAAAGGGAGAATAGATCTGTTTTTAAGGAGAGATTCAAAAGAGTGCAGTTCCGTTGCTGGAAGGAACTATTCAGATCACTGGCTTTGCACCAGACCTTTGCCCATAGATTTATACTACATCAAGCTTTTAAGGTCTCAGTTCCCTCTTTTTAGATGCATTAATCCAGGCATCTGTTAGTCACCCAAACTTCTAGGAGATACCATCCTCGCTAGGGAACCTTTTTCCTTTGACTTTGCCAGTGATCTCTCCTTACGTCCTCCGACCTGGGGGCGAGATGGAGGACGATGCCGACGGCGCCTCCCAGTAACACCGGGACTGATGCCTTCTATGGAACTATGACGATGCCCCATGGGCTGAAACTATAACTGTTTGTACTTCCGCGGAGCCCGAAGTACCCTTGGCCGCTGCCCGGTGGAGCTGTCCTATGCAGCTATAGCGGAGTCTGGCTCTGGGTCACCCTCGGCCGTCACCTACCCAGCCGGACATCGGACATTGTTTTTCACGGTTCTTCACGGTTTTATCTGTCTCTCTCTTCGACTGCTTTGACTGCTTTGTTCCCCCTGGAGTACTTTTCCCCCTTCAGATTTACCTGACTCTGTCTGCTTTCCTCTCCCCTGTGTACCTTTCCCCCCCTACCTTCCATTCCCCCTATGACGTGTGTCTTGGATATGCTATGCGCTAATATCTTATATTATTGTGTAAGCTCACGTTTTTCTCCTACGCATATACTGGTAACTGCAACTGTAACTGTAACTGATGTAACTATGTAACAATGTTCTGAAACAATGTCCTATCTCATGTAAAGCGCTCTGATACCTCCGGGTCTAGCCAGCGCTATATAAAACTCTTAAAATAAAAAATAAAATAAAGTCAGGAAAGTTAGTGGCTCTGTTTAGGGGCTGATGCCAAAGAACTATATGAGGTGTAATTCCCACCCTTTAAGGTCATATGAACCCAGGTGGGAGTAAATACAAGTCAACCATAATAATAATAATAATAATACACACAATACCGCATCTTAAAGATATTGACAGAATAGTAATTTGCAATTTAGGGAGGTCTGTGCCCCAAAAATTTGTCCTGAAGAAGGTGGTTAACGTCTGTCTTAATCCACTGAAACGCATCGACGTATCACACACGCTGCATCCGGGCACAACAAGGGACTATAAACGAAGAATGTTTACTTCATCAGGACTCGTGTTTGCTAAGTAGTAATCGATCAGCATTTATAACAAACGTGATAATACTGTTTACTAGGGTGCTCCCACTTGTTTACTGTTTTATTGAACATATCAATTTGTGTCTGTGATCTATTGCGCAGATTTTGTGGGGGAGATCTCTGTTTAAGATGGCATTGGTTTTAAACTGTTGATATTGTTTTAACTGTTTAAAAAAAAAATCTCTTTTGGTGTTATGCATATGTACCATGAGTTCCTGATAAGAAAAGTTGGGCATGTATATGTGTATTTTATTATATTAAAGCTTTATATACATTTTCTGCTTGGTGGTTAAAAGAGTAGGATCTTAATTGGGACAGGGGAAAACTGATTGAGTGTTTTGAGTAGTGTCTGATTTCATTTACTGTACAGTACATTGTTCCAATGGGGAGTTTCTTATTCTACTGAATTGTAGTGCCCTGTTCCCTTGGTGATAGGGGCTCCTCTCATTTTCTTTGTAACCAGAGAGCCGCAGAATTAAATCTTGGTTGGTCTAGTGGAGAATAGTGACTTGTGTATTTCTTAGTGCTATGAGGTCACAACATGTGACAGAAAGCACTGTGAATGTGTCAGGCATTATTTTAAACTTACATTACACACAGGATAAGCTAGACTGCTACGAAATGCGCAAAAAGGTTTAAGATAAAATGGTGCTTCCAAAATATAGATTTTAATAATACCCATTCATCATGTAATGCAATCTTTTGACATACCTCTCCTTTCAACAGCTCGTCAGGGGTAGTAAGCACTATATAAATACAGTTACAATTAAAAGCAAGAACCACAACGCTCAGTTGTTAATTCTTTGCACTACCACTTGTTATGTTTCATATAGATACCCCAATATAGGCTCAGGTAGTAACCAGACCTTTCACCTACATTTCCCCTGCCGTTACACTACATAACGGTTCTTAGGACTGACCTTTTACCTAGTTAAGGTACTGCTTACAGGACGTGGGGTTTTCTCCGAAAACTAGCCTCATTCATTAGGCATGAGGATTCTTGGAATCTCAGCAAGACTACCATCTCCTGCATAATAACTATGTATAACGGTAATTCTTTCCATCATCCTAGTCCAACATGACACAGCAAGGTAGATCCCCTGAGGGTACCACTTTGGGTATATAAACACTATACCTTTGCTGAGGCAGGAAGAGGAGAAAAAGGACTTCCATGCTGACAAACTGACACAAGACACTGAGGCACTCCAGCTCGCAGTGGTCTGACATCCCTCACTGGGTGTCCATCTCGAGACCAAGACGGGGTCCCACAGTCTCTCACTTCAGGGAATTGGGTTGACTTTATCCTAGAGGGATTCTTGGCTCTATACCTACATACATGTTAGGTACACTTAGGTACATCTAGTTAGTGTCGCATCATAGGAGTACGCATTATTACTGTCAGGTATTTTATATACCTGCCTGTATTCATTGTTTTAGCACCATGGTAGGAATCTACCATCCTTTTACTTTGTTGGTGCTTATAATCATTTATATCTGTTTCTGTCTTATGGTTGTTTCAGCACACCTATTTTACACTAGAATGATGCCGGTTCAATAAATGCTTATTGAAAACATCCCCACCGTTTATCCTGTGTATTTATCTGAGACAAAGTGAGCACGAGTGACTGAGCGAAAAGTACTGCACTGTTTCCACGATCCCAGATGGGACAGAGTTGTCATGTTCGATAGTTTCCAAGAACTGTTCTCTCCTTGGTAAGTGGGGTTTCTAGTGGCACTGTGAGCTAGCTGGTATACAGGCAAATTTACCCGGCGGGGGTGTCTGGAATCAGTCTGGACACCAATCCCACAGTCTATGTTGTCTAAACGCGCAGATCCTATATAGGGTTGTAGGAACTACACGACATGGCGCCGCCAACGTTGGTTTGGTACCTATTTAACGGTCAAATCTGAGTAGTTTAGTCGTGCTATTCTCAGAGACCCCTACTCACATTTTTCCCAGAGACGTCTGGAGTGGGAAAAGAATAATCCGCCACAGCTGAGTAGGCATATCCTATGTATTGGCTGCAGGTTTATCGAGCTTGAAGGACAAATAGTTCCCTGTTGTGCATAAAACCTTATCTCAGTTCACTTGAAACGTGCTCTTTTTTCAATAATGGCTGATGAAGACGCCAATGTGCCAGCACAACGTGCTGCAGCAAGGGAGGAAGAACAAGAAGGTGAAATAAACATTTCAGAAAATGTAAGAACTGCTCTTACTTTGAAACTAGCAGAATATGGAGTCACAGCTAGCGGTGGGACAGTAACATTCATGATTGAGGTATACAAATCATATAGAACAGAGGTATTCTATTCATGGGTTAAATTCCCACAAGCAGATGCACGCACAAATACATTTCACTCTTACTCTGAAGATGAAACACCAGATGAATACTGTCCGTATGATGACATTGAAATTCCGCTCACCTACCAGGAGCACATAAACTGGTTTAAAGGCGCCTTCCCACACACAAAAGAAAAAGTGAGACTTGGTTCCGCTCGTAAGAGATGGAGCAACTTGGCCAGTCCTAGCAGCTTACACACCGCATCCAGACATTGACACAATGCCAGTAGCAGACTTACGTCCAATTCATAAAGAAATAATAAAACTTTACAGAAACCTGGCACAGTTTGTGATGAGAACACTCACACTTCAACCAGCAAGGGCTACACCAGCAGGACAAATTCAGGGATCTACAACTAAAATAACACCACAAACGCTACACGCAGTTATGAGTAAAATGCCCACCAAACGTGAGCAAATGCTATTCTGGATAGCTAAAAAAATAACACCGTTAGAGGCAGTATTTCCACACACAAGCCCTCAAGGAAAACACAGAATGCTAACAATCTGCTTGCCAATGTGCATAGCTCCCCAGATAGAGGATTGTACCTCTTGGGGTACAGTTTTCACTGCCATATATACCAGAACTCATGATATCCCTTCAATAGCAGTAATACCAGATGTATTAAGACAAATACAGAATGGGTATGGAGCAGAACCTGCTCTGGGATGAAATTATTAGGAAATTTTGCCCAGGTATCAACTATTATTAGCAAACATAAAAGGGGAGGCAGCAGCAGTGGCAATACGCCAATGCCTGAGGGATTTCACTCCTTTACAACCGGAGCAGGAATTACCTAAAATTATCAAAGATACCTATGCTGAATTAGGTAGAGATAGTTTAGGAGCTAGAGCAACAAAACCTCAACTCATGGGTGGTCCTGAAAAAGAGAACACCAAGAAAGCACCTGATTCTTTCAAGAAGAAATGGGATAACAATAAAAAAACAAAAGAATAGAGAGAATAGATCACAATCCAGGGGTGGGTCTCCTCAACAGGAGCCCTCCGAAAGGAGGTACAACCTTAGGAATCGTGATAACATTAAAAAACCTGACAGGTATCAGGATACTGATACACGTTCCTCTCGTTCCTTTCAGGGTTCATCAAAAAACTCAGAGAGGGAAGGACGGTCGGAACACAGACAAGAAGCGCATACAAAGTCCAGAGATACGCAACGCGCTTCAGACTATAGTTCCAAAAAAGAAGAGAAACCAAAATCAAAACCTCAATTTAAATAGAAGAAGGTAGCAGGTCTTAAAGTTAGACATGCCCAGAATTCTGAGGACTCAACTTCTGAACGGGGGATAGGCTCTGACGATGCTAGACAGTGCAGCAGAAGTAACAATAGCTCGCCAGAACCTGATGGAATTTCTGGTGACAGTGGAGTTGAATGAACATATCACGGTGGAGACACCTGATACGAGGGTAAGTGTCCCACATAGGTTACATGAAATAACACTCCAAATGGAGGGGGCAAACCCAGAAAAATTAAAGGTCTCTTTTGGGAGAACCTGACTCATGGATATGACATCCTTTTGGCTGAAAAAGATTGGCCGCCTGAAATTGTTATGGAATGTCCAAAGGAAGAAACAGTAATTTTACTGGCCTTTTCCAACCTCGTTCCAAAATACTTAAAACATACATATGCACAGGAGTGGGCGATATCACTTGCTCCAGCATTATATTGCAACCATGTTCGGTGGGATGCTGAGTCACCAACACCATGAAATCCCAGTAAAAACTACTCCAACTCCACAGAGACAGTACCCAATAAAACAAGAAGCAAAAAAACAGGTCAGGGTGATCTTAGATCAACTTGAATACCAGGGTGTAATTGAAACTTGCACCTCTTCAATGAATAATCCTTTGTTTCCTGTAATGAAACCCGATAATTCATATTGTCTAGTTTTAGACTACAGACATCTGAACACATGCACTAAAACATTTGCAGTACAGAATGCACATAGTGGGGCATTAATGAATAACATTGTGCAGAAAAAATACAAACAACACTAGATATCTCAAATAGATTTTTCTGCCAAAATATAGCGCCTGAAAGCAGATATTTGACAGCATTCTCACTGCTTGGTTCTCAGCGTCAATTTGTCAACTCCCCCAAGGGTATAAGAATAGCCCTGGGTTGTTCTCTGCTAGAGTAACAGAGTTACTTCAGAATTTGGATGAAGAGGCATTGCCTTATGTAGATGATATTTATCTGATGGATGATGAGTTAAAGGATCACTTGACCAGGGTGAGCAACATAATTTTGGGGTTCGCCTCTGAGGGCTACAAATTAAATTTAAAAAAATCAAAAATAGCCGACCTCAATGTCCTATTTTTGGGATATGAGCTTTCAAGTGAAGGGAAAAGCCTGGCAGCTAACTTTTTAGAGAAGTGTGCACTGCTCCAACCTCCTAAGTCGTTGAAAACCTTACAATCCATATTGGGATTCCTAAATTTTGGCAGAACATACATTTTGGATTATGCAGAAAAAGTAAAACCTTTCTACGACCTAATAAGACCTGATTTTTCGGTTAGGCATTGGATACAGAAACACACAGATATCCTTCGTTCCCTAAAAGTTGACATGATAGCGTCCAAACACTTCCAAACATGTGTCAACACCACAAATTTGGTGATCTGTGTTATAGCGGGTCAATCTGGGTATACTTACCTAACCTTCAATGAAGGCGAAACAGTACCCATAGGATACAAATCACACTTGTACACAAACGCTGAATTGCGTTTTGCTTCTACAGAAAAATTCTGACAGCAGTACAGACCACTGTAGTGAGGGAAAGAGCACTGGCTCAGGGGAAACAAATAATTGTCGTAACTCGAGTACCAGCCTTAGAGGCTGTTACAAAAGCAAGCGTTCCGAATGCTAAACCTTTACATCCAAGATGGATACAATGGGCTAATTCTATCACTGCAACAGATGTAGATTGCAAATTTGACTCTACACTTAAGATGCAAGCATTTCTGCAATATGAACAAGAATATCATCTCCCGAATGAAATAATGCCTCTAGATCAGTATGAATATATAATTTACACTGACGAATCTGCTCAGCCGTCCATAGGAAGTAAACAACAATACAGCGCCGCATGTGAGATTGTAAAGGGTCGTATGCAGGACGGCAAGTTCCATCCTAGCTGTATGAAGACACAGTCTCTAGGGGACTGCACGGCACAGTTGGCAGAGTTAAAAGCCCTATTGCTGGAACTAATAAATACGGATCAAGAATCCCCACACTGATCGTGTGTGATCCATTTTACTGTGTCCAGCCATACAATGAATATCTTCACTACTGGAGTCAGAATGGGTTTAAAGACTCAAAAGGTTGCACAATCAAGCATAAAACGCTATGGGAACAGGTAGCTGAGTTGAAAAACGAACTACCGAGAGCTCACGTGACACACACACTGAGTCATCAATGTGATGGTGTTCACGTTGAAGGGAATTTATTGGCCGATGAAGCCGCAAAAGGGGCAGTACGAACTGCTGCCGTAGCTGCAATCACTTGTTCTAGAACGAGAATAGACGGAAGTATAATGATAGCTGTCATTGCTTCACGCAAAGACAGCACAGCCTTGCCGAAAGGTTTTCCACTCAAGTACTCCTACAAGTTAGATGCAAATAACATTCCGTACGCTCAAATTCCAGGAGTGGGGGATAGAGTAATACCAAACATAGATCACAGATTAGGCTTAATACTAGCTGTACACTAGGGTCTAGGTTCTGCACACGCAGGGATTACCGTGACGGTTTCTTCATTGAAACACTGCTATTGGTGGCCAGGATAAACTAAACAGATGAAGAATTTTGTCTTAAAGTGCGATATCTGTCAGCAGATGAAGGGTTCCACCGTGGCGTGTCCAGCGCAGACACCATTACTAATATCAGACAGACCACTCACCTGTGTCGATTTGGACCACTGCGGCCCCCTACAGTCCAATGGGGCTTACAAGTTTATCTTGGTGACAGTGGATTCATGCTCTAGATTCCTGTGGGTTTGGCCTCAGCGCTCAGCTGATGCTCGAACTGTTATAAAAGATTTGAGAGTCTTCATAGGGACATACGCAGTTGGCACATTACATTCTGACCGTGGCCCCGTGTTTAGCTCTAGGGCTTACAAGGAAGCTATGGGAAGTTTGGGTGTTGCACTGTGGTACTCATCTCCGTACCATCCCAAGGGAAATTCGGTCGTAGAGAGGAAAAACCGAGACTTAAAGCAATCTTTAACAGCAAGAGTATTAGGCTGTAGTGGTAGTTGGGTCAATCACTTATATGGGGTCAAGAGGGCTCTCAACAATATGCCAAGAAGTTCCCTTGGAGTTGTCACTTCTTACGAAGTCCTTTTTGGAACGAGAATGTGGGTATCTGATCTCAACTATGAAAGCACTGTGGCGGATGAAAAAGCATTTAACATCAATAAACATTTGGCTGTTTTACAGGATCTCAATGAATTCCGGGCACTACAAAGCAACATGCAAGTAAAACGCACCGCCACTGGAGAAGTCAAATCAGTCATGGCAAGACCTGCCTGGATCCCTAAAGTCGGGGATCTGGTCAGAGAAAAGATTGTGGGCAAGAAAGAATTTGGGCCATCATACAGAAAGCCTGTACCTGTCCTGGCTGTCGAAAGAACAAGAACAGTACTTCTTCCGCCTCTTGCCGGAAAAAAAGAAAAGAGATTTGTCTCCATCGAACTGATCAAACCACACTTTGTGGCTGATACTGAATAGTAGGCCTCGTGGGCTCCTGGGTAGCCGACGCTCTCCTCTCGCTACCATACAGGAAGTTCAGTACAGAAAGACTCACAACATTTGAAGAGTCATCAATACAAAATAATGGACCTTCCAACAATGTAATGGAACTCGTTCCTATTGAAACAGAACGTAAAAACACAAATGAAAGACAAATATCGATTTGGCCTAACACCGACATTTACATAAATATGCCTCTACAAGAGACGTCTGCCAGTTCAATGAAAACTGCTGAGTTACTAAAAATAGATCAAACTGCATCTGGCTACTTCATCAAATTTGATACCTTCTCCCTGGATCCCAGTGAACCTGAAACAACGCCAGCTCAAGTTTCCCGTAAACAACAACTTCATGATTTCTACATTTTTCTGAAAAAGACTTACCTAGTATCACCTTGGCTACAGCTCTGGATAATAACTGGAATATTGTTTTTTCTATTCTGGATTGGCCTAGTGACTGTCTTATGCTTACTCATGAATGGAAACTATCTCCCAGAATGCTCTGCAGTATCAAATGTGAACTTGGTCCTGAAACCTCATACATCTTCTCATCGTGAACAAAGAGACCTGTCCTTTGCGAACATTACAGCTTTTACAATTCCTGATGGTATAGTTTGGGACAGCATTTCATATGATGTATTTGGTCCCACTGATCTTTTGAAAATACCTCATATATTTAAAATTTCTTTAAAGGATATCATTACCTCCAGTACATTTTCCGACGATTGGGATTTTGAAACTGTAAATAATATGTTGTCTGATTTAGAACAATCCACTGCATTTTGAAGCATTGAAATGTTAGAGGACACATCTGATTATGACACAATGTATTGTCACCAACATTATGGTCATCACTTTTTACATAAATCCAGTATCCCACATAATGTTTTTACATACCACCAATGGGAACATTGCCCAACACCGCCGAAAGGTACTTTACGAACGTTCGCACAGAAATGTTCCTATTTTTCAGGGTTTAACACTTCTGACCTGACCTCATATTACTATAAGGTTGCTCCTACTTCTGCACAGAAAAATATGCTAACAAACACCAAACAGATTTATTCTGCATCCTTTATTTCCCAACTGTCTGAACAGGGTTTTGACTTATGGAAGGACACTATAGACAAAAAAAACAGTCTGGGGTTCAAAGGAATTGCAAGTTCAGGGAACAGAAGCACTATTTCGAGCGTGCCTCATTCCACAGCAGATAATATTTCTGAACGACACTGTGCAGCAGACTTCCTGTCTTGGAATAGACAAGAACAAAGACTTGAACACACCTCGGATTCCCTCACCATCACACTTTGAGGGGTGGCAAAACTTTACAACACGTGGTGGGGATACAATAGATGACATCATACATTATAATTCATCAGACCCCAATTGGAAGGGATGGTTAGTTTTGCCTACAGACACAAATAGATGTCAGACAAGATTCAGGGGTACCACTGAAGGGTTTAGTATCCATAGGTCAGACCAACGCTATGTACAACGAGAACATCCGGGGGTGGTGACATCATACAGTGTTGGGAAGTTATGGCTCGATTGGCTAAAAACCTCGACACTGACCCAGGTGAAACAACACTTATCCTTACCATAAGATGAGGTGGATTTAAGGGATTTTTTATTGAGTCCCTGAAATCCACATCAGAAACATTTCTTATACGCTGTTTATAATGAAATCTGGAAAATCTCTCAACAAGAAGCTGCGGAGAGACTTCGTGAAATTGATTGAATTAACCTAGAAAAAGCGTTAGCTGTAGTGGATAAGGGTATGACTACATTAACATCCAGGATTTATTCACTGGGCAACATTGTATCTTCTGCTATAGATGTACTAGAACTGGATGTGTCCATACTACAGCACGGACAGTCTCAGCTACGTTCTATTATGTTGTTAAGCTGGACGCTACAATCATTGCATTCGGGTTATGTGCCTTGGTGATTTATCAACAGTACGTCCCTGTTCTCTGCATACAATCTAACTAAAAAGCAGATAACAATGGCACAGAGAGGAGCAAAATATACAATGCTGTGCATTGAAAAACTGGACCAATTACCTTTCACTGTGGCAGAGTCACCATCCACAGAATGGTTAATTCATGGCCACATTACGTGACCGGTCACAACTTTCCAGTTTCAGTATTGCCTAGGACAACAACAGGCAGGCAGATATGTAGCAATGGATAAGGAATTCATCAAGGAATCTTGGGAATTGCAAAACAGATTTCGATGCAGGAGTGGGGACATGGAAGTGTTTTTAAGTGGTACAAACTGCAAGAACTCTTTAAGTGGATCTCTCATATGCCAGGATATCATGCTTCACGGGGCCTGTAACAGTTCAATTTCAAACTTATCCTGTCATTTGAAAGGGTCCTCGGCTGCTGTGGTTAATCCGGTGTTCAAGTTGCTCTCAAATGGGAGTTACTTGATGCTGACTGATCAAGGTTGTTGTGGGATGCTTCCGGGCATCGCATATCTTGTCACTGTAAACTCCAGGGTTACTTGCTGTATGCAAGTATTGTTTCCACCGACCCACACAGTCAGGGAGGCGCCGTTATGGCCTTCGTTGAATGTTTCCTTTATACGGTTTGATACTCTGAGCCGAATGAAAGCCATGCTTTTACA
This sequence comes from Calotriton arnoldi, assembly GCA_963921515.1. Taxonomy (NCBI): domain Eukaryota; kingdom Metazoa; phylum Chordata; class Amphibia; order Caudata; family Salamandridae; genus Calotriton; species Calotriton arnoldi. Next base: position 167,979 of record CAWUFW010017171.1, on the reverse strand, counting down.
GAAAACCGTGCCCTTAACCTCCGCCCGAGAGACTTTTGATCTTCAAGTTGCAAAGGTCCTCAGCTGAGATACAGGCACTTGTACGAACAAACTGCCCTTTCCATTTCACAGAAATGGCACAACGTATCTTTAACATGTCTGATACAACGGGTATAGTGCACCTATTTAAGACCATAGACCTGGACTGTTAAGCACCTTTCAGACAGTCTTCGGAGTGATTTCAGCCTTCATACACTCCATATTCGGAAGCATTTTTGGAGGATTTCCGCTAATCCTGTTCCTAATAGCAGGAATTCTGATTGTAATTTTCCTGCTACGCAATTGACATCACAGTCACCAAGGAGATGGAAAACACGCTCTTGGAGCGCCGATACAGTGATCGCATGGTACTCCATCTGGGCACACCTCGCCTTTGAGAACTAAGGGTGTCTTGGTTCCTATCGTTTCGACCAGTCTGGATTGACTGTGTTCTTCCTGTCCTCCGATGCCTGTTCTGCGGACAAGGACGTGTGTTGGATCTCTGTCTAACACTTTCATCCGTTGCGCCACCAGACGTGGATGCTTTACTGGATCCAATAACGGCCCATGTACTGCTGTGTCCTCAGCCTATTCCAATGTTCATGTCTTCCTTCTTCGAGCCACCAGGGGATGCTTCAGCTGCTGTTGGAATGGAGACCAGCTCCTCTACAATCGCTCAGGCCTTGGATGTCACACAGGCTTCCCCAGCATCAGCTGTGGGCAATACAGAAGATCATCTGTGCTCGATTGACCTGATCTGTGAGGTGTTGCAGGGACCGTCGTCTGCAATGGCAAGAAACAGTGATGTTGCGTCTCCCAGCCAGGACACATAAACATTTGGCTCATCGTGTGCTGGGAAACATTTGGCCTTCTTCAAAACAACCAAATTTGGAATTTTTAAACAAATAACACTATTCTTTTTACTGAACAGCATGGCTTTCAGACACTCATAGTTATTCGAACTATATATACGAGCATATTTTAGTAAGACTTCTACTATTAAAATACAATTTTAGCATTTTTTAAATGTTTAAATTTTTTACGCACTATTTTATGGACTAATTAGTTGTTTGCGTACAATGCCTAGAAGTACATTAAATTTTAGTATGTCATCCAGTCGGATGAGGAGTGGGTGTTATATTTCATATAGGTACCCCGATATAGGCTCAGGTAGTAACCAGACCTTTCACCTATATTTCCCCTGCCATTACACTACGTAACGGTTCTTGGGACTAACCTTTTCCCTAGTTATGGTACTGTTTACAGGACGTGGGGTTTTCTCCAAAAACTAGCCTCATTCATAATGCATGAGGATTCTTGGAATCTCAGCAGGACTACCATCTCCTGCATAATAAGTATGTATAAGGGTCATTCCTAGTCCGACATGACACAGCAAGATAGATCCCCTAAGGGTACCACTTTGGGTATATAAACACCATATCTTTGCTGAGGCAGGGAGAGGAGAAAAAGGACTTCCATGCTGACACACTGACGCAAGACGCTGAGGCTTCTGCATGCAGACACTCTAGCTCGCAGTGGTCTGACATCCCTCACGCGGTGTGTCCATCTCGTGACCAAGACAGGGTCCCACAGTCTCTCAATTCAGGTAATGGGGTTGACTTTATCCTAGAGGGATTCTTGGCTCTACTGCACTGTTTCCACGATCCCTGATGGGACAGAGTTGTCATGTTCGATAGTTGCCAAGAACAATTCTCTCCTTGGTAAGAAGGGTTTCTAGTGGCACTGTGAGCTAGCTGGTATACAGGCAAACATACCCAGTGGGGGTGTCTGGAATCAGTCTGGACGACAATCCCACAGTCTATGTTGTCTAAACGCGCAGATCCTATATAGGGTTATAGGAACTATACGACACATTCAAAAAGAATAAATCTTTGTTATCACAAAGTTTCCAGAGATTCAATTAATTAAAGCCAGTATCGGCTCCCAAGCATCCTTTACATTTGCATATTTGATGCGCACATTTGCATTTCTTTTAGGCAAGCAGGCACACTGGCAGGGAGGCTTGTTTAGCTGTCACCCTGGCTTGGGTTTCACAGCACAGTAGATTCACGGAATGACACTTCAACTGAAGCATTTAAACTATTGAAATTAACCGTCCTGGGACGGTTGTCCTTTTTTAAAAAGTATAGGAAGGGTTTTTCGTAAATCAAAAAAGTATGGGCACATCATGCCCCTCCAATCCCGCTCACTTCGACCTCTGGTTACACTCCTGCCTTTGTCATTTGAGATCTAGGGCCTGATTTACTATCCTTGTAAGCGACACAGCGCAGCATTGCATGAAACACAGAGAGCAGAGATGTGCCATATCTACTAAGATACATATATTTTAAAAATCTTTTTACTTTATTTTTCAGAACATTCACCATACAATTAAATACAGGATAACAGATGTTGTATATTCAACAACGTTTCATACTATAAATTGGAAAGTTTTACACCTTGTTTAATTGCATACAAGCAGAGTATTAGTCAAGTACTCATGAACTTATGAAACATATTGTTCAATTAATATGATGCTGCTCTTGTACGTATAACATAAACTTGATGAGAACAATCAACTCAGCAGGTTAAAGTAATCTTCTATCAGTGTTAAGTAGAGAGGACATCAGCAACATTGTAGTTAGTATTTTTCTATAAACATTTTGAATCCATAATAGAGTAAAAACCTTATCAGTTAATATCTTATATCTACTAAGATATAGGTCACTTCTGTTCCCCCCCAGTGCAGACACACTGTGCTGCCTAGCACCAACACAGTCACCCTGGCAACGAGCTGCCCGGGTGCCTGCGTTACGGACAGGATTATTTTTCTGCAGGTAGGAATTCCTTCCTGCACAAAAACAGTCCTTAGAAAATTATTCTTCTTTCTATGTGTGCTGCAGAATGCAGAACCCTTGGAAATAGGAAATAAATAGCAGAAATAAAGATATATCTCCTCAGTACACCTCTGTATGGTAGGTGCACCATTTTGGCGCAATCCCAAGTTTCCTACCTTTAGTAAATCTGGAATTGCGCCACATTCCATGGTTGGATGCACGAGAAAGCTCATGCTCCACCCATGTCACACCTAGCACAATGAAATAGAATATGACTCAGCGCAAGCAGTTGCGTTGCTTTAGATTTCTTTACAAAATCATACAAGATGTCATAAATTATCTCTTGCGTGGCTTTGTAAATCCGATTTAAGGACTTGCGTTGCCTTGCAACGGTTTACGTTACGCTTGGGCAACATACGTCCTTAGCATATCTGGCCTTAGTTGGTAACCAAATTTACACCTAACTGAGTCACAGCGGGTTGCCTGGTGTTTGATTAGATCATTTCTACTTCCCTATCGGAAAACTAGAAAGTGCAAATGATCACATTACCATTGGATAGCCAATATTTTGTCTGTGAAAAGTGGACAAAAAATTAACAGTCAACCAATCGTGAAATAGGTTTGAAGGACTCTTCCTTAAAACAAAAAGAACAAACATTGGAAAAGCTGAGAAGTTTCAGCTGTGAAATCTATCATCTTTGTCAATGCTGTTTTTATCCTTGATATGGTGCTCCAAAAGCGTGTGCATTTGTACTAGCTATCTCACAAAAGGATTTGTTAAAATATTACAAAATGCATTAAAAAATGGCCCGGCAAATGCACACGCATGAACAGTGGCCATATTTGAATCTATTTTGTTATGTTTTAACAAATCCTGTTCAATGAAGACCACTGTGAACGTGTGTGCATCTTCAGGAGACATCTTTGAATGCATTTTTCTTTATTTTAACAAATTCTGACCAAAGATAGCCACAATGGATGCACATGTAGAGGAGGTTGCCATCTTTAAATGTGATTTGTTAAAATTAAACAAAGGCCATTTGGAGATGCCCATGCATGTAAGTGTGGCCATCTCAGAATGGTCAAAACATTTTGGCTGCTGGACAACAACTCAGTTAGGGGTGAAAAATGGTCAAGTGGGCAAGGGGACACTTGTGGGGGAATGAGAGGCAGGAGGTAAAGAGAGGAAAAAGGAGAGGAGGGGTTGAGAAAAAAGAGAGAGAGAGAAAAGAACTCCTCCTATGCACTGCAAAGCAAGGACAAATATCAGTAGTGAAAAGATACATCATCTAATCAAAATAGACCAAAATGCTTGTAGGTGGTACACTCAAGAATAGAGTGGAAAACCATACGAAAGGAGCACGGAAGTGAGATTGACAACAAATGAGCAACAACTAACCTTAAGCTCACGCTAAGTATATGTAATGTATTGGAAACAATAGGTATCCAACAAGCAGTTAAAGTTATCTGTAGCAGAGACCCCAAAATGACCATTTCTGCAGCTTTGAAACTGCTAACCTACAGATCAAGGAGGTTCTAAGCTTGGGCTAACATTGTATTGTTAAGTTGGCTGACAGCTAGGATGTTGAAGGGTAGGATCTCCTCCGCTAAGCTCTTCCCCATCACTACCACCCCCTTGATCCCAAATTCCAGCCGTCCACTCGTGTGCATGGGACTTCTGGATCTTTTGCCAAGCCATTGCAAGAGAAACATTATTCAGTCGAAGCTCGCGTTTGGTAGGCCTAATATGGCATGCACTTGTGGACCAGCAACAATGCAGCTGCACACCAAGTACTCCAAGGAGTATTACTCTAAACTTCTGACCACCTTATGCAAGAGAGGTCTTCCCTCTAGACCACACTCAGACTGGTCATTCCTCTTGAGTCTTCATGCATGTTCCTCTTGAGTCTTCTTGTATGTTTATTTCCACGTTTGCTCCCACTCGCACCCCTAATTAAAAGTGCACAAGGTATAATCCTGACCCCACCAACTTTCAAACCTGTGCTTGTCCTATGCCAATGCAGGATGGCATACTGTTGTAGTCCACCATTGACGGAACACAACCACATTCTTCTAACTGACATGATCGGCCACATACTTGAGGACTGTTGCTTCTTTCCATAGCCACACACCATTCCCGCTCCACTTCTGAGCCTATTCTGCTTCGTTGCAAAGCTAGGAAACAGCAGCCTCAGGCTACCTTAACCTCTTGTTTCTCTTGACCATCATTACTTTCAGCAAATATAATCTCAAACCATTGCTACTTGAATATATTTGCCCTCACTCAATATGACAATAGAAAACATAATGAGAAGAGAGAGAGAAAGGGTTCCCTCCATGGTCTACACTAGCTGAAGCAACTGATAAGTGCATAGCAGTTTGATAACCATCATGGATTGGTATAGTATATAACCCCTCTCTTCTAGATAATCCAACTCTGAAAAGCCCTATGCCCACAGCATCTTGCCCAAAAGTCATTCAAAGTGAAATAATAAAAACACACTTTTGTGATTTTACACATGAACCTGGCTACATGTGTATTCACGTGTATATATGTTTTAAGGATAAACAATCACACAAATCAATAGGTGTATTCTAACTCCATCACGCTGAAATCTTGGACTAACACTGACAAACATCAATGTTTTAAGTATATCCACACTTAAACTAGAAGAAATACTCCTTTTTTCCCATTATGACAAGAAGTGAGCTCTCACACACTCGCACTCCCTGAAAAGAAAACATATGTGAATGCCTCCACAACACACAAGGACATGAGCAAGGTGCTAATGCCAGCTCACAAGCCGCCGGCACTACAGGAAAACTGATTAGTGCACCATCATTGTATGTATATAAGATCAAATTGTATTTTTACAGTTATTTTTACCTTGCTTCCTATCAGCGTTCAACGCGACAATTTAGCCACCATAGTCATTAAAATTGCTTGGCTACCCATTTCAGTTGCCTTAGATACCCTTCACACATTCCATCCCACTCTTACCCCCCCTACTGTTGCTAAGGTAGAGATTTGTCTATATGTTGGCTTGGGCTACCAAAAACCCTACTGACCAGAAGGAATCAGGGATCCCCCACCATTTTACACTGGACATATACATTTGTAGAAGTCCTCAACCTCACACACAAAATTAAATACAAAGATGGTCACAAACACTTTTTAACAGGCACCTCCAGCATCCATCTAGCATTGCATGTCCTTTCTACCTTACTCTACCTTCAGCTGAACTCTTTTCAGCTCTTTCTGCCAATGATGCTTCTACATTTCAATCTGATCTCCTGTCAAAATTACATACTCTTTGCCTTTCAAACTTGTGGTTAAACCTCCTCAATTATAACTTACACGAGATCTTTCTGCTCTTCACTTTTCAGTTTTGATTTTGCATGGGATAAACACAGGGCATCTTCTCTTTCTCAGTTTTTGGATGCACACAGATGCTATCAGTCAATGCTCATGCTTAAGATGGCCAAGAAAACACAAATATTGACTTCTAGCTAAGTCTATTTTTCATGCTGCTTTTTTTCGGTTAGTAGTTTTATGTCTTTGTCCCTTAATCCTTCTATCCACTTATATTCTTGTGCTGAAGAGTTTGCTGTTTATTTTAATTCTAAGATTCATGCTGTCCATACTCCATTTTTCTAACCTTCTACTGCTTCTTCAGGTTATCTTTTCCCTTTACTGTCTCTATTTCCACTTCCCCATCTCTTCATTTAGTTTTTTCTTTTACTTAAGTGAATTTCATGAGAAGTAATTTTAACACATTTAAGCCTACTGCTTCACATATTGGTTCAATTTCCTCATCTTTGGTGAAAACTGTTTACTCTTTTCTCCTGCCTTGTCTTGCTTCTTACTTTAATTAATCACTCTTCTCCATTACCTTTCAGAATTCCACTGAAACATTCATCTTTCTTCAGTTAAAAAGCCTTCACTGGATCCTTCTGACTCATCTCAGTTTTGTTGCATTTCTCTTCCTTATCTTTCTAAAATTATGGAGTGTGTTGTTTTTAGTCAACTTTCTGCATATGACATGGTGGATTATTCTGTTCTCTGTAATCCTCTCACTACTTTAGCAATTTTGGGTGAATTGCTTGATTTGGTTCACTCTTATCTTTTTGAATCCACTTCTTCAGTGTCTTACCAATCCAGCAACAGCACAACAATGACATGGCCTGCCTGGTGAGGATCTCTGGGCTGTGATTTGAACAGTCACTGTGGCGACTCCTCTCACAGCACTGCAGGTTTTCTGAGCAGGTGCCATGTTTAAAGTGACCGCTCGACAAACTATATATGTTGAGAAAATAAGCTCCTAAAGTGGGAGTTTGAGTTCGAATATGTGACGTTACAACGCGATCAAAATGATCGCGGTACGTTACATCGCAGTTTTTACAACGCAAGTCATTACAACGACTTGCGCTGGAGAGCGTTGGACTTAGGAATAGTATGATTTACTATTCCAACACCAGTCTACGTAAAGTAGGGAAGGTGTTGGAATAGTAAATCAGACTATTCCTTAGGTTAGAGCGCCATCCAGCGCAAGTCATTGTAACGACTTGCGTTGTAATACCCGCGATGTAAAGGCATTGCGATGCAATGCCCGCGTGGTAATGGATGTCTCCCTTTGAGTTCTCAGTATAAGAAAATATATCGCTCCGATGGGCTAAAACTTTGCTCCACGTGGGGACCATTCTCCATTTTACTTGGCCATGTTCCCATGCCTCACAGGGTGAACACGAGGAGCAAATATGAATGCCAATCGCCCCAGTTTAAATAGAGCCGAGTGACAGTGATTATGATCCAGCAGTCAATTAGCAGGCTGACTGCTATTGCAAAAGTTTACAATAGTCAGCAACTGAGCCAGCAGAGGCTCCATTGTTGCAAACATAGCTCTTCCTCTGACCTAAATAGAGCAGGGGAACCATGGATTTGGCAGGGAAGATGTATCACTGATTGGCAGTGGTGCTCCCGCTCAACCAAGGTCTAAATGAGACACTAAGCGTTAGCATCAACACACAAAGTATCTGATGTGCAACTGGCGCCATGCACTGGAGCACCCATGAAGCAACACATCCCAACAATCACAGCCAACAGTGCAAGAACAAACCAGTGGCAATACGTCACCAATGGCATGGCAATTTACTAACCTTCCTTATTCCAGCAAAATGCCGGAGAAGCAGGTGATTAACCTGTTACAAGATGCCATTGAGCAAAACGGTCCATTACATAAGTTACAATCAGTGTTAAGACCAATGTGAGGTCCAGAGGCAACACTAAAAAAACATCAGCAATTTCCTCTTTATCACCCTCGAGGGTATATCACCCAAAACCTTATTGAGTAGACTCAGATGTTCAGTACGGCATTAAAGCCTACACCTGCCTCCACAATCGCAGCCAGCTAGTGTTTATGGATCTACATGAATCACCAACTTGAAAGTTGACATTTGTTGTTTCTTAGGGGTCCTCCCTCCCTTAACGAGCAATGGTGCTTCAGACACTACTGAAAGATAGAGGCAGGATAACCGACTGTGGAATGCCTTGCCCTTTGCCCTGAGCACAGAAATACTCACCTGGTTCAGAAAACATTTCAAAAAGGAACTTTTTAAGATGGCTTTCTGCTGGGGCGTACTGTCTCCCGGAGAGAGCCGCGACACGAAAATTGCCGGTTCAGCCCACGAGCGCTGCGGAAGAGAGAGAACGGCGAAGCAGCGGCCCTGAGGCCCAAGACGACCACGGGTTGACGTACCCGGCCAGCTGGAGGAGAGAGGGCGTACCCAGGTGAGGGGCCTGCGCGCGACCCGCACGGAGTGCGGGGTGCGCGGTCCCCCACCACAAAGCGGGACAGCCTGCGCAATCGGAGTGGTGATGCCATGTAGTACCCCCCTGGTGAGAGTCGCCCCCGGCGCTGGTGACAATTACTGATGGATTTTGTCTCCCCCGCAAGGAGTGAGAAGAGGTGGGCATTGTTGAGACCTGGTCCGGCCCCCGTCCCGGCATTAACAGACACTCACACACAATACTGGGGGGAGCTAACGGGACTCAGTGGCACCCAACCTGATAAACATCATAGAGTTGGGCCTCACTATACCTGCGAGTGACGCTGTTGTAAACTGATATTAGACCTGGCTGAAGGCCCGCACTGCTGGGTGTCCCCCATAACCAGTGGCCCGTGGAGCGTGGTGGGGGAGGGTGCAGTCCGTCGGCACCGGAGCAAGTGAAGCACTGCGTGACGCTGTCCCCCCCCGCTGTCCATACCAGGAAATGCCATCGCCTTGACCTGCCCGGGGATTGCGACCTCTGGAGTTCCCCTTCGTGTGCCGGAATCACAGCGGGGTGGGAACCTCAACAGGCCACACAGTGTTTGCTGCGGTAGGCGGCAGTGAGTACCGTCACGCTGTGGCCCGGCGAAGGTAAAATCAAAATGGCGTCATCTAAGGGAATTCGATTGGCACACCAACAGAAAATTGGTAAGTTTGCCTCTCTTAAGACATCAAAAGGGGGACAGTTAACGTCAGAGACTGATCAGCACACCCAACAACAGGAAGGCGAGCGAGTTCCACCCACGCTCCAAGATGTGCTGGCCGGCATTAATGGAGTCCGCACCTCGCTCGAGGGCCGCATTGATTCAGTGGCCACTGATATATCTCTCCTCAGAGCTGATCTCCGCAAAATGGACTCTCAGGTGAAGGAAGTCGAGAGCGTCACCCAGGAACTTGCCACAGACGTATCCGTTTTGGGCAAAACAATTCGAAATTACAGCAAAAGACCGAACTTCTGGAGGCCCAACTGGACGATTATGAGGGGAGGTCGAGGAGGAATAATGTCTGCATCCTGGGGGTGCCCGAAAGGGCGGAGGGGCTGGCAACAGACCTCTTTGTCGAGGAACTGGTGACCAAACATCTGCAGGCCAAAAACCTATCCAACTATTTCTCAATTGAGAGAGCCCACCGTGTTCCCGGGGGCAGACCCAGGCCTGGAGCACTCCCACGAGCTATCCTTGCGAGAGTGTTCAATTTCCGAGATAGGGACTATATCCTTCAAACGGCTCGCAGTGCACCCCCTCTTAGATTTGAGAACAGTACAATAACCTTCTTTCCTGACTTCACTACCAAGGTCCAAAAACAGAGACGTTCCTTCTTGGAGGCAAAAAAGGCCCTCAGAGAACGTGAGTTTCAATCCGCAATGTTATTCCCCGTGAAATTGCGTGCCGAGGCGGATGGCAGTATTTGGTTCTTCACGGATCCCGCTGGGGTGATGGACTGGCTCGACGAATGACGGAAAACGGGGGAGGGCGGGCGCCCAGAGAGCAAACAATGCTGAAAGCTAACACCGACAATAACTTCAGGGACCCGTCAAGCAAAAATGGAACAAGACCACAGAGGACTATACGCAATGGACTGGGAAGCCTCGCCTTGACGATGCCTTTGGACCAATTGTCTGGATGGTGTCAGACCAGCACAGACTAAGTAGAGCGAGATGTGGGCTCGATACCACCTATGCAATCTGCTGTTACGCCATAGGGTCTCGCTTCTGACTGACTTTGATCATTATCGTTTTGTGGGCCTCAGCAAGCACAATTCGGGACTGTGATGAGTATACTTTATGTTATATAACTGTTCCCACAGCTCAAATTGCATGTTTTGTCACCAAGGGATGGGAGGTGCGGGCTAGGTCCACGTTCCCCCATTAAAGGGTTGGGAGGGCGACGGGCACTCTGCACTGTTGGGGATACAGGTTATTCAAATCCGTTTAGCAGGGAGGCAGGGAGGGGGATGTAGGGAGTTTGGGGACTTGGGATGGGCAGTTTCTTTTGTAGTTCTAGTTTTGTACAGCAAAGCTATTTTTTCATAACGTCACTGGTCATTATCTATGCTAACACTGGGGTGTCGTGGGATCCAGTGGAGACGCCCCTGTGTGCTATCAATGGGTTGTTCTCAAAATGCACAATGGAGCTGGCCGGCCCACAGTCCTATGGCACGACTGCGCATATATTGCACCAACAGGGCAAACCCGGTGACATAGACCCTCCGTTTCTGCTACGCATAAGTCATTTTTCCCTCCATAAATGGGACCACATGTAGAACTTAAGTTCCTAACGTGGAACGTCAATGGCCTTGGGGACAAAATCAAACGAGGGATAGTCCTTCAATACCTGAAGAGACAGGCACCGGACATCGTCCTCCTTCAGGAAACTCACCTGGTTGGTAATTCCTGTAGGGCCCTGAATAGATGGGGGTATCAGCTAGCCGCACATGCTGGGTTCACCTCGGGTTCACGGGGATGCTTATACGGAAAGGTTGTCCATACATGGTTCATAAGACCTGGTCTGTTGGACAAGGTCGATTTGTCGCGTTATCCGGTACCTGGGAAGGGAAAGCACTAAATGTCATCTCGACATATGTCCCCCCCGGGCTGCAGCGCTCCACGTTGCAAGACCTAGGAAAGCTTCTCCTGGATCTCCCGCTAGGCACACTTGTGCTGGGGGGAGACTTCAATCTCACAGTGGATTGCGCATTATATCGCCTACCACCTCGTAGAGACCCTACGGTGGGATCCCAACTTGCCGAATTCCTATCCGCCATGGGCCTGGTCGACATATGGTGACAACTAAATCCCACTACTGCACAATTCACATTCCACTCCGGGGCCCATAACAGCCAGTCACGTATTGATCACATGTTCACACACGCACAGGACATCTATGAGTTCTCTGAGTCCCGCTACCTCGCACGCGGTATCTCAGACCATTCGCCTATTCTCACGAAGATGACAGTTGGCTCCCAACCACGATGCACGACCCTGACCATAAATCCCTGGGTGCTCAAGATACCACATATCAAGGCGACATTGATTAAAGAGACCGAATTATATTTTAAATAAAATGTTGGCTCGGTCACCTCAACCCAAATCCTGTGGGGCGCGTTCGGTTCGGTGATGAAGGGTAGAGCTCTTGCTCTCATGGTGGGCCACAAAAGGGAACTAACCAAACGCATACAACAACTTGAGGTAGACATCCTACAGAGGGAAAGGACACTAGCACAAACCCCCCGACCACGATGCGCAACAGTCACTGGCGGTTGTGCGATTAGAATACAAGCAGCTCCTTGCAGAGGTGGCCAAGGCGAAATACAAATCAACCTGTCATAAGATATACGAACATGGGGAGAGAACAGGCAAGCTCCTTGCCTGGTTGGAAAGAAAAGAGCAATTATCAAGGTGGGTTCATCAACTGCTCGGGTCAAACAGTGAGGAAATCACTGATCCCCAGCGGATAGCAGACACATTTGCCACCTATTTTGAATCAGTATACACATCAACCGGGACGACCACGCCACTCGCGGCTGAAGAATTGCTCTCGACTATTAAAGTCCCCTCGTTGTCCCCTGAAGATAGAGACTCCCTCGAGGGAAAACCTACGGAACAGGAAATCCAGTTAGCGATTCGCGACCTCCGTTCGGGCAAGGCCATGGGACCCAACGGGCTCCCTATTGAATTTTTCAAACCAATGGCCTCCAAATTGTCCCCCTATCTGCCCAAAATGTCTCTTGAGAGCTTCGAAAAAGGAATGCTGCCAAAAGATATTAGAACTGCCTCAATTGTGGTTATCCACAAACAGGGCAAACCACCTGACGACTGCAGGGCATATAGCCCCATTTCCCTTCTCACCGTAGAAGCAAAACTACTAGCTAAACTACTGGCCAACAGACTCATTCCCCATATCACTGGTCTGATACACCCAGACCAATCAGGCTTTATGCCTGGACGGAATACCGACGACTAAACGGGGTGTTGGGCAGACATCATACGATTAGGGAGGATGCAACCCTACTGTCTCTTGATGCCAAAATGGCGTTTGATACCATTGAGTGGAATTTCCTCTTCGCAGTCCTGGAGAGGATGGGATTTGGACCTAACTTTATAAAATGGGTTCAATTACTATATGCCTGCCCAGTTGCCCAAGTTGTAGTGAATCGACATACCTCTAGGCAGTTTCAATTAGAAAGGGGAACCCGACAAGGTTGTCCCTTATCGCCCCTAATTTTCACCCTGGTGCTGGAGCTACTCGCAGTCTGGGTGAGGGGAGATCCCCTGATCCGCGGATTGAAATGGATGGAGAATCACAAAGACCGCATCTCGCTGCACGCGTATGATATTCTGTTATATATTGCCTCACCATCACATACCCTCCGACGTGTCCTTGGTCTAAATCTCAGCTATACATATTGTGGGGGGCACCACCGCGCAATCCAAGAGGGTATGACATCCCAGTGGCATCGGGGGGCTTCCGCTATCTAGGTATATACATCACGACCGACCCAGCCCAATTTTATGAGGCGAACTTGCTCGAACCCCTGATATGCTTCCGCGCCGATGTTAAGCACTGGCGCTCTCTCCCCCTGACTCTTTTGGGACGTGCGGCCCTTTTTAAAATGCTGGCACTACCGCGCTTTCTCTACGTGTTGCAGAACACCCCGATAAAATCCCTGACTCCTATTTCACTAACATCGACAATGCCGTGCGCGCTCTGCTGTGGGATGGCCGGGCACTGCGGATTGCCATGAAAAAACTATCGGCGGGATGGTATGAGGGGGGCATCGCATTACCAGATATCAAGCTCTACTATCAAGCGTCCCAACTGGTCGCGATTAACCGATGGGCACACGGGAAACATGAAGACCCGAACTTTCGCACAGACTGGTGGCTTATGGGGCAGGGCGGATATAACAGCACTATACACAAACCCCCGGAAATTACACCTCACTGGGCCTACGGCTCGCACAATTGAAACTTGGCATAGGGTTAATGGGCAACTGGGTTGGCACAACAAAATCACACGCGCTACACAGCTCTGGGAGCCCGAATTCTTGGGTCGCCTGAGTGCCTGTCCTGGGTTTGATAAGTGAGATTTGATTGGCATCTCAATGGTAGGGGACATATGGAACTCTGGGAGACTGGCCACCTTCGCAGACCTCCAGAAGAAATACCAACTTGCACAGACCGAAACATTCCGATATTTACAGATCAGCCATGCACTCAAAGCAGCGCTGCCAAGGGGCGATCCACTTCCCAAGGCCTCTCCATTAGAAGATAGACTACTATTGGATCCCATGAATAAAAAAGCTATATCCGTCATGTATAAAAAGCTGATCAATAACCGCCCGGACCCGCTGGTGCGTCTGCGACAACACTGGGAGTCAGACCTGGGTGTATTCGAGGATGACGACTGGCGAGATGCCTTGGCCTCCCCTAGAGAGGTGGCCATCCCCATGAGACTACGTCTGGTCCAATTGAACATCCTACATCGAGCTTATCTTGATGCTGGTGTCTTAGTCAAAATGCATAGACGGGCAGACCCTTCATGTCTTAGACAATGTCACCGGGAGGGAACCTTTTATCACATCATCTGGGACTGCCCTGCTGCGCGATCTTATTGGGAACGCTTTCACTACACAAATGGCAAGGGCAGGGGGCAAGACATTGGCGGCCTCCCCAAAACTTTGCTTATTAAATGTTTGGGACGCCACTGACCTTACACAGACCGAGAAAACATGGGCCTCACTGGGCTGGGCCATTGCAAAATGCAACATTGCACAGAAATGGGGCGTGGGTGTGATTCCGAATGTCCGTGATTGGGCAGTCGATATGGATAGAGCCATGATAGCCGAAAAAGATGTCTTCAAGCACAGGGGATGCCCCAAAAAGTGGGACTGCAAGTGGAGTATGTGGAATAAATACAGGGGGGATATATGTCTGTCTCCAACAGTTGAATTGCGACAAGATAGAATGAGACTTGATGATGTGTTCGTTACTGACAGTTTATCTCAGAATGGAGGATTGTGATGTTATTGCGTAATGTTGACCAGCTCACAATGTCCATATACCTAATGCATATCACGACCTTATGCATTGCTGTACAGCTGTTTTATGTTTTGATCAATAAAAAGTTTATAAAAAAAAAAAAATATGGCTTTCTGCTAAAGAATTATAACCAATGGAGTGGTGAACAAAAATACCAGATGAGGCGCAATATCTCACATCCAGTTGGGCTCTACTGACCCTTTCTTTTGCTCTTCTGCATTGAAATTAGTCTCCCCTTAAGTATTTTGTAGTGGCTGTAAGGCAATATGGTGGTGTGATATAAAACTCAGTGTTTTTTAACATTTTGACTTCTGTCGACCCCCACTTACTCATTACTGGTACCCGGGTGCAGTGTCTTGTGAGCAATTGCTTGTGCGTGCCTCAGTTGAAGTGAAAATCGACATGTGGCATATATGGAGTCAAAGTGCCAATCCAGCCAGTGCAACGCCTGTGAAGAAAGTGAAGTCCTTACAAAAAGTTTGTTTGTTGTTGGCTAGAAATTTGCTGGTAAATTTGAAACAAGAGGTACTGCACCACAACATGACACAGAGCCGTCATTCATACAGTACAACACTAAAGGCAGCGACAAGCAAGTACAGAGAAGCGCTAAAGGCTGTGATAGCTGAGTGCAAGGAAGAGCTAAAAGCAGAGACATTTCTGACGCCAAAAAACGCTAAAGGTAGTGCCAACAAGGTATGGAAATTGCAATGAGTGGCGACAGCCAGGTGCAAAAGAACGCTGCGAGCAGAAGCAGGTAAATGTAGAGAAACATTAGAGGTGGTGATAATCCAGACAGAGAATACGATCACGCTTACCAGAACCTCAGTAAAGAGAGCCATCTGACCTCAGCACCAGGTGCTGCAACCCAAGCAGAAGCATGGGGGTTGTGCTCACGAGGCTGGTGAATCGTTGGGCCGACTTGAAAGGCCGTGAGCAGAATAGTGACATTTTTCAATGGCTCCTGAAAAGAGCGCAAAATATGGTGCTGCCGACTTCTGGAAACCACCACCTCCCTTCGATAATGCCAAAAAGCAAAATTTTGACCACAGATGCACTGCCTGGATCGAAGCCTTCGATCAATAAATCAATCAACCAGATATTTGAGGAGCACGGCAAATCACTCATGAAGGTCTCAAGGTAATGGAGATGTTGGTTGCTGTGAGCTGAGTTGGAATTTTTTGAGGTGGGGTGATGTGGGCCCTTCTAGGGAGGTCAAGGATGAGTCTAGCCACTGAGTTTTGAATTGTCTGGAGTCTCTTCAGGAGGCATGCAGTGATTCCAATGTATAGTGTGTCTCTGTAGTCCAGTCTGCTTGGTGATGAGGGCCTGAGTGACGGTCTTTCTGGTGGTGACTGGGAGTCACCTGATGATCTTGCGTAGCATGCGAAGGGTGTGGAAGCAGCCGGGTGAGACTGCGTTGACTTGTTTCTTCATAGATAGCTTGCTGTCCAGGATGATGCCAAGGTTGGGGGTAGGGTCTTTTGGATGGGGGCAAGCCGAGTTCCGCGAGCCACCATGTGTCATTCCATGTCAAGGGCTTGTTCCCGAAGATGAGGACTTCCGTTTTATCCGTGTTGAGTTAGAGGCAGTTGTCCTTCATCCAGTTAGTAATGTTTATCATGCATCTGTGGAAGTTGGTTCTGGTGATTAATGGGTCTTCGGACAGTGAGAGGATGAGCTGGGTGTCATCGGCATAGGAGATGATGTTGAATCCATGTGATCTGATGGTGTCAGCCAGGGGGCTATGTAGGTGTTGAAGAGGGTGGGACTGAGAGGCAATTCTTGGGACATGCTGCAGATGATCTTCTTTGACTCCGAGGTGAACGGTAGGAGACTGACCCTCTGGGTTCTACCAGTGAGGTAAGAGATTATCCAATTGAGGGCATCTCCCTGGATCCTGATGTGGTAGAGTCTGTTGATCAGGATGTGTTGGGAGACGGTGTCAAACGTGACTGACAGGTCCTGGAGGATGAGGGCTGCTGCTTCTCCGTGGTCCATGAGAGTCCTAATGTCATAGGTGGCTGCAATCAGGGCTCTCTCATTGCTGTGGCTGTCTCAGAATCCGGATTGGGAGGTGTCAAGGAGGTTGTGGTATTCGAGGTGTTGGGTGAGTTGCTGATTGGCCGCTTTCTTGAGGACCTTTGCTGGATATGTGAGAAGAGAGATGGGCCAGTAGTTCTACAGTTCAGCTGGGTTGGCGGATGGTTTCTGCAGGAGGGGTTTCATTTTGGCATGTTTCCAGTTATCAGGGAATGTGCCCGAGTTGATGGAGGTGTTTTGGACTTTCCTGAGCTTGACGCCTATTGTCTTGCTTCTGAGGTTGAAGACATGGTGGGGGCAGGGGTCACTGGGTGCTCCCAAGTGCACGGAGTGCATGATGGAGATAGTGTCTTGCATGGTGAGGAGGACCTAGTGGGTGAGCAGGTGTTCAGGGTTTGTGTTTGAGGGTGTAAGCTGGTTGATGCTGTCGGTGGTGGAGGGTTGGTGTTTGAAGTTTTTCGTAGATGTCTGAGATCTTGTTTTGGAAGAAGTCGGCTAGGTTGTCGCACAGTTCCTGGGAGGGTGTAATGTCATTCTCGATGGCAGAGAACTCTTTCACAATGGCAAAGAGTTCCTTACTGTGGTTTGTGCTGGCTTTGATGCGGTTCACTAGGGCGTTCTTCTTAGTTTCTTTCAGTAGGTGGTGGTACTGGTTGAGTGCTGTCCTAACGGCAGAGCGGACTTCTGTCTTTTTGCTGATGCGCCACTTCCTTTTAGTTGTCGGCAGTTGCACTTGGTGGATTGCAGTTCCTTGGTGAACCAGCTGGCTCTTTTGTTGGGTCCTTTGGTCTTGGCTGTCTTGGCAGGAGCAATAGTGTCATCGCATTCTGTGATCCACTGGGAGAAGTTTTTTGCTGCTTGTTCTGGGTCGGTGTAAGGTCTGGGAGGTGTGAGCAGAGAGCATTATTCCACTGGTCTTCTGATATCTTTTTCCAGTCTCTGCGTGTGGACCTGGGGAGTTGGTGGGTCCTGAGATAGAGAAGGGGACGCTGTAGTGGTCGGATCTGGCGAGTTGCATGGAATGGTTGTACTGGAACCTGTCACTGGAGGTGAAGATGGGGTTGAGCATGTGTCCTGTAGTGTGGGTAGGGTCAGAGACCAGCTGCTTAAGGCCAATGTTACTCATGCTCTCCAGGAGGTCAGTGGTGTTGGCGTCGCTGTGGTCATCGGGTTGGAAGTTGAGGTCCCCTAGGATGATGTAGTGAACGGAGTCAATTACGATCAGGGCGATAATGTCCGGGATGCTGTTGCAGAAGATGAGGGATGGTCTGTAGGCAAGAGTGCCTCTGATGGGGCTTTTTCTGTCTATGTGGAGTTGAAAGTCGAGGTACTCCATAATCTGGATTGGGTCGTCTGGGGAAGTCATGCCGCAGATAGTGTCTTTGTAGATGATAGTGATTCCACCTTTTTGGTTCTTGGTTCGATCCCTGTGGTTTATTTTGTAGCCTTCGAGGATGGCAATTTCTGGTGAGGAGGCGGGGTTCAGCCAGGTCTTTGTGATGAAGATGATGTCTGGGATGAGATTGTATCCCGAATCTCCATAGCATGTTTGCCGAGTGAACATGCATTGAGTAGGATGCACTGGAGTTTTTCTTCGATGGTCTCGGACAATGTGATGGATGCGGTCTTGTTTGGGGAGTCTCTGGTGTCGCTGGTTGTCTCGGTGCTGAAGATGAAGTGGCAGTGTCGGCAGGAGAACAGCCCACTGGTGGTGCGTGGGGAAGTGCGGCAGCAGTTGGTGTTGCTGTGGCCGGGGTCCAGGGCTCGGAGGTCTGCTGCCTCATGGGGTGGAAGAGCCAGGGGTCCTGGCACTGGGCATTGTCCAGGCAAGGAGGGGTGCAGACTGGCTTGCCTTTGGCACACCTTCGGCATGCTGGCAGTGCAGCCGTGCTGTTGCCTCCATTAAGAATGTCCTGGGAGGGGCACTGGAGAGGCAGGCGGAGGTAATGGGGTGGCAGAAAGTGGGTGGCTGGAAAAACAAATGGCCCTGAAATGCCAAGGGCTAGCAGGAGAACAAAAACTAAAGAAATGCGGGGAAAAAAGAGAATGAGCAGAAGCTCACTGACTTACTGGCAGGCTGCCTAGAACTGCCCCACACTGGGCAGAAACAGCCTTAGCAGCAGTGTGGGAGGAAGAGGCACTGACTGCAGCTAGGGGGGAGCTGGTGAGGGCCTTTTATTGATGCGCTGGAAGAAGCAAATGACAAAAAGATCAATAAATATCTAAAGAATTTAGCAGGTGAAGGAGTAAAAGAAATGATCAAGAAAATACCAAAGGTGATGAAGTGACGTACCATCAAATCAAAGAAGTGTTAAACACCAAGTTCAATCCAATGCTGAATGTTGACTATGAAAAGTACATTTTTAGTCAGGAAAGGTAGAAAGCTGGTGAAATGATGGATGAGTTTGTAGAAAGACTTGATTCGCTCATCAAGAATTGCAAGTTCAATGAGTTCAATGATGAAGAGGCCAGGCGTCTCAGAGTAATCGATGGTTGTCTCTCCAATTCCTTCAGACGGCTAATGCTGAAAAAGACACGTAGGGCCTGATTATGATGGTGTGGGACCACCACCGTCAGGCCGTCGGTGGCAGTCCCACCGCCATCCAGCCCATTGGTCTGATAGCCGCATAAGGATGCAGGCCGTCGGAGCTCAGCTGTCAGGGGAAAGACCGCCTTGTCCGACAGGATCAAGGATCCCGTCAGTGAGGCGGTCGGACTCCCACTCCCTGCAATGATGGCGGTGCCTGCTCAGGCACAGCCATAGGGATTACAATGTCCCTTTCAGCCTGCTTTTTAATGGCGGTTCACCCGCCATGAAAAGGCAGGCGGACAGTGACTTTGGGGGCCCCTAGCAGGGCCCCCTTCCCCACTAGCCCTCTGCTATGGGGCTTTGGGGGCACCTATGGTGCCCCCTTAAACATCCCTGCACCATGTGGCAGGCACCGCATGGTGCCTGCCACATAGTACTGGGATGTTTTAAATGTGTATATTTTGTATTGTGGCATGTGCTGCAGCCCGCAGTACATGCCGCAATACTAAATATACACATTGCGACTGCCGTGAAGGCAGTAGCATTGTAATGCGGGCAGCGGGACTGCCGACTTTTAGTCGGGCGGTCCTGCTCCCGCCACGGTGCCGGTCGGACGAGAGTCCGACCGGCATCGTAATCAGGCCCTTAGTTTGGAGTGAGTACCCATGGCTGCCACAGCGGGAGAAAGAGCTGACAGACAAGCGGCTAACATGGAGGCTAAAGCAGCCCAAAATGAATCAGCACTGAGTGTGAAAAATAAGTCAAAATAGAAGGTAGAAGGCCATAAAATAATGTCTCCAAAGAAAAAGAAGTTGTATTTTCGATGAGGATTTTCCTTTCCACATGACAGGAAATATCCTAACATTAGACAGATATGTAAAGGCTGCGGGAAAGAGAACCATTTTGTAATGGTTTGCAAGGCGAGGGAAAGATCAAGTGCGTCACGTTGAGAAAACGAAATGAATGCCAGAATGTTCCAGACGTGACGCTCTACGCTTGCCCACAAGGCCAAGTGAACACATAATTGAGGCAAGTAGAAACTGAACAACATCAATTGTCCTCAAATTCCTTGTCTAAAAGTTCATCACCATCATTGTCAAGTGGCAGTGAGGAAGATGGGTGTGCGATGTCAATGTTGACTACTGGACGACGTGCACATGTAGGATTAGCTTCTTGCAAGGCAGAATGCCAATCGAAGTTAGGTCGACAAATGAAAGTGCAAAATCCATTTGGAGACTGTCCCAAGATCGCACTGAAAGTAAATGGGTGCTCCATACCTTTTATCATAGACAGCGGGGCGTCAAGAAACATTAAGCCAGTGGAAAAGTACAATGAACTGTCTCCAGTGCCCCGTTTAACCTCGTTTAAAACTAAAGTGTATACGTGGGATGCTTCGACGCCACTGCAAAGTCAAGGTTCATTCCTTGCAACTATGAAGCATAAAAAGGCGAAAGTACAAGCACCAATTAATGTCTTGCCAGGCACTTCATTGACGAGTGCATGTTTACTCAGTTTTAGTACTGCTGCTGACATGGGACTGATTTCTGTAAACTGCAATGTCAATGCCTATCGTAAGATAGTGAATCAGTTTCTATCCTTGATTCACTGACTAGGAAGACTTAAGAACATGAAAGTGCAACTTCACATAAATGAGGACATACGTCCTGTTGCAGAACAGCATAGTCAAATTGCATTTAATTTACAAGTGGCTGTTGAGATAGAACTTGAGACACTCTTAAAGCATGACATCATTGAACGATCCACTGGTCTGACGCCATGGGTATCACCTATAGTGGTAGTGCTGAAAAAGGATAATGGAGGAGCTGTGCGCATCTGTATTGATTTGGGCCAAGCAAAAAAGGTGATCAAAAGAGAACGACATCCAGATCTGCACATTGCTGACATGATTATGCAGCTGAATGGAGCTAAAGCCTTTTCCCGCTTGATTTGAACAAAAGGCATAACCAGCTCAAACTGGAAGAGAATTGCAGTTACATTACCACCTTTCGACTCATGTTGGTTTATTTAGATATAAAAGGCTGCGTTTCGGTGTGTCATCAGCCGCAGAACTTTTTCAGGATGTGATTCGTCGAATAATACAGCCAGTCACAAATGCTATAAATTACAGTGATGACGTACTAGTTTTTGTGGCTAAATGAAAGGAACATGATAAAGCTCTTACCCAAGTGGGTTTTATACTTGCTGTTGCAGGTCTCACTTAATTTATTATTTAAAAAAATATTTTTATTAGAGAGAGAGACAAAGAAAACAATTTTCTCTTCCCCCCCTCATTTTATCCCCAGCACCCCCCCTCCCCCCCCTCCCGGGCCATACTTTTTATCAGTGCATAATTCCAATCCCGTGGTGGTGCATAGGCCTCCAACATACTTACATTATACAATTAGGAAATTTAAAGTGCCAAGTGCAAAAGCGCACAAAGCTATACATCTGTACTTTATATTTCAGATTTTGTTACATAGCAGCATAGGTATTTAAAGTGACAGCTTAGACAAATCCATAAAGGTGCTAAGTGCAAAGTGCATGGTGCAAACATTTCTTTTTTTTTTCCCCTTTCTTTCCTTCCCCTGTTTCCTTCTTTCCTTCCTTTATAAACACAGGTGATATCTGAATCCTGGAGCTAAAGTTCCCTCATCAAGTTAATTAATGCCTTAGGGTTCGATTCCTTCCTCATAGCACACCACTTGGTTTGTCCACCCCGTACCTATCCAATTGTTCAACCTACTCTTATTAAACAATTAAGGAATTTAAAGTGCCTAGTGCGTAACATGAAAACCTAGAAATCTATACATTTCATTCCTATATTTAAATACATAGCAACATAGTGATTTAGAATACAGACAGAGCCATCGCCATAAAGTGCTTAATTCATAGGGCAGAATACGAACAATGTTTTTATTATTCAACCCAGTCGGATACAGGCTTCCAAATTTCTATTCCCTTCCTTTTCCCCCTATATCCCTTTCGTCTATATATAGCTTTCTCCAGGTTGTATACAGCCCATAATCGAGCCAGCCATTGTTGGATTGAAGGGGGAATTGGGTCTAGCCAGGCTGATGCTATACATAGCCTATACACAGCCATTGCTATAGCTAATAAGGCACCTCCTTCTTTTTCCGTTAGGCTAGATATTCCCAGCAAAATTAATGACGGGTCCAGCTCGATCTGAAGCTGTAATTTCTCATCTAGAAATCCCTTTATCTCCCTGATCAGGGGGCCAAGCTTGCTGCAAGTCGCAAACTGTCATGAATTACCTTGTGTCCATAGATTTTAACGCTGTTGCTTCCTCGGTCCGGATCGGATGAAAATGGGAGCGAGCAGTTCCGGACTCCAACTCCCATGAGTCTGTGTACCGCTTCCTGTTTCCAGGCTCGAAGGACGGCAAGGAGGTCCGGCCGGAATCCTTAAAGTGCAGTTTCACGATCGGCTCGAGGCAGATTATTTGTTCCTGCCGCTGACCTGTGCCTGAAGCAGTTCCTGAGGACCCGTATTTGACTGCTCTACGATGGGTAACGTATTTGGTTGGTGCGCGGGTTGTTACTCGCGTACCTTTGGCTCTTGACTTTTGCCTTGTTCTTTCCCAGCCTCAACATTCCTTGTGCAGTGGTTTCCCTGGGCTGGTGGCTCATTGTTTCTTTTGTTACTGAACACCTACTAGCAGTGGGCACCACATACACCTCAAGGAGAGGTTCTGGTTCCCGAATGGACTCAGTAGAGTCTGTGCTTATTCCGAAACATCAAGGAGAGGTGTTTTGTTTCCGTTTAGACTCAGAGGAGTCTGTACTTTTTCGTGGGTATTGCAGTACAATTGATCATTGTGACCTTGTCTCTTCCTCCACTGCATGGGTGGGAACAATCCTGCAGGTGTTACCTTCATGTGACCTGCTAACATGAATTATGGTATGTGGCACGGATCAATTGAGGCTCTAATTGTACCATATTTCTTCTATTGCCATTTAACAGGGGAGGATCTCTGGTGAAGTATCTTCTCTTCCCCTATGACGCTGGACATTTTATACCTTTTGGTAGGTACTGGTTCTTCTGTTTCGATCCTACAGGATATAGCGAGACTTATTGAGGGGGCTTTTGTTCATGACCATTTTTGTGCCTTCTGTGTATTACAGGATTATATCCTTACGGTTCTTAAACTGAATTTAAAAAGGACATATTACAATGCAGCCTGCCTTTATTTTCTTTACAGGTATATAGAAGTCTTTACTTCAGTTTGCATTAATGTGGTGCTGATAAAGTTAGCTAATGTGTGTATTTCTTTTCTAGGTCTCCTTCCCCTCTATTCCCTTCCCTTCCTTCCCTCACTTGATCCGAACAAGATTCTGTGTTGTTTATTGCGACAGAATTATTCTGTGTCGATCATACAGGATATGGCGAGACTTATTGAGGGTGCTTTTGTTCATGAGCATTTTTGTGCCTTCTGTGTATTACAGGATTATATCCTTACAGTCCTTAAACTGAATTTAAAAAGGATGTATTACAATGCAGCCTGCCTTTATTTTCTTTACAGGTATATAGAAGTCTTTACTTCAGCTTGCATTAATTTGGTGCTGATAAAGTTAGCTAATGTGTGTATTTCTTTTCTAGGTCTCCTTCCCCGCTGTTCCCTTCCCTTCCTTCCCTCACTTGATCCGATCAAGATTCTGTGTTGTTTATTGCGGCAGAATTGAGACGATCAAAAGGTGGACCCTAATTGAGCATCAAATAGACTCTGAGGTATTCTCAGATGACAGAATAATCTGCCCACATTTTATAACCTCCCGGTCGATTGGCTGCTTAACTATGGCCACCTTAGATGATGTAATAGCTGCCTTACATTTAGTGCAAACTGAGTTAGCTGCATCAAGAGAACAAACCGCAGCGCTGCAAGAAAGGGTGGATAGGATACAGAGAAATCCCTTTGATGCAACAGGTAGCTGTGCTCAGGAAGGGTTTACATGGTCAACGAGTGGTCCCACAACGGCATCTGCCCCTATCACAGTAGAAATGCCGGTTCAGATACCATTAGCGGTCCCCGAAAGGTTTAATGGAGATCCTACCAAGGTGCAGGTGTTCATGATGCAGATATTATTGCATTTTTCTTGTCGTCCTAAAGTCTTTGCTACAAATCAAGCCAGACTAACATTTGTGAGTTCCTACTTTATTGGGGATGCGGCTCAATGGGCGGTTCCCTTGGTCAGAAAGGATGATGCATTGTTGTATGATTGGGATGGTTTTCGAACAGAGTTTGAGCGCATGTTTGACCTCAGAGCCTCCACATTCACGGCTGATAGAGACCTGTTGGAGTTGAGACAGGGTCACAAGGAGTTGGTGTGGTATATCACTACGTTTCAGAGACTGATAGCTGAGACCCGATGGCCAGAGGAAAAACAAGCTGCTCTGTTTTACCAGGGGTTAAAAGAAGAATTGAAGGATGTTCTAGCACAGATAGATCTTCAACCCACCTCTTGTCTGGATTTGATTAACCTGACCTTGCGATTGGATCACAGGATTAATGAACATAAGGGGGAAAGAAAGAGGGCAGAGTATCCTTCTCTTTGGTATGATAAAAGCATCACACAAGGGGGGAGAGGTCCCGTTACTCCCGAACCTATGGAGATAGGAACTGTACGGGCTTCTTTAACGAACGAAGAGAAAGAGCATCAAAGGAAACTAGGTCTGTGTTTATACTGTGGCAAAAAAGGCCATTATGTGAGGAATTACTTTTCAAAACCAAAGGGTAAATATGGGGGGGATCAAAAGACCCCTGCTACTCTCTTTAAGGGGTCGGAAAACTAAAACGCCCTGGGTTGGTGGTAGGGTATCTCAAGGGCAAGGTAGAAATCCCTTCTGTACATCAATCGGTATGCACTTTTAAGGAGCATTTCTTTTTAGACATCCAGTTGGTTGATGGGTCTAGTTATCATGAGATAAAGGCATTAAATCTGTTAGGAATTAAAACAGAAAAGAATACAGAGTTGGAAAGTATTTTTGCCGTTGATGGGAGAAAGCTGGAATCAGGACCCATACGATGGCAGCAGGGGCGGTGCGTCCATTGGGGCGTTGGGGCGTAGCCCCGCCCAGCTCCCTCGGCGTCTTTGAACCTAAGTAAACTGGATCAGTTTACTTAAGTTCAAAGACGCCGAGGAAGAACTGACAATCATGTCAGTCAGCATGACGTCGGACCGCCCACCCCCTTCAGAGTCTGAAGGGGTGGGCGGTCCTGCGTCATGTTGACTGACATGATTGTCAGAAGGACCAGGAGCAGCAGGCAGCACTGCAGCACAAGTGCGCATGAGTGGGGAAGGGCACCGTATTTTCGCACCGTGCCCAGTCATGCGCACTTGTGTTTGCACTGGCTAGCATGCCCATTAGGAGAGCGAGGGTTGAGCAAAGGCTCAAACCTCGGTCTCCTAATGGGCGAGGCGGCGAGAGGTAACCGTGCCTAAGCCAATCCTGGCGCTGCCAGCAGCGCCAGGATTGGCTGAAGAGGTTATAGGGGCAGGCGCAAACGGAGTTGGACCCGAGGCGGCGCGGACGGCGGACCTGCTCAGGTAGGAATCGGATTTTCTTTTTTTATTTCAAAAATACCCCGGGCCCCCGGCACCCCCCCCCACCTCCCGGCGCGCGAGCCGCGACTGGGGCAGGACTCGCAGGGGAGCCCAGGGCCGACACCAGTCAAGATGGGAGCAGAGAACGGAGATCGCATGGTAGTAGCCCCGGAACTGCTGCCTAAGGATCGGCCAGGCTGGCTGGACCGCACCGCACTGGGGGCCGGTGCGGGTGGTGGTGCCCCGGGGTGGAGATCGGATGGAGGAAGAAAGCACGGGGCTGGGGACGGGCTGCAGGAATCACAAGCATGTGCCCAGGAGTAATAAAAACTAGTCACTTAATCTCCCCGTGCCTATAACATGAATGGATCTCTGCTGGTCTGCTCGGGAGGGGGCAGGTTTGAGACAGACGTGGGCGCAACAGCCTGTGATTCAAAAGAAAGATGTGGCTTGTTTCAAGCGTGCCAAAATCTTTGGCCGAGTTTTGTGCTATGCAAAAGGGGGGAAAAAGTGTCTCTCCGAAGTACATAACAGCAGGTAGGCTGGGAATACTGCAGTTAAGTTTTGAGTCAGAATGGCCTACAGGGAGGGAAGGCGACAGCTTTGAGCATCGTGGGTCGTTATTGATGGAGAGCGTCAAGCACCGGTGCGGTAGGTTGTCGGTCGCC
The DNA here is from genome assembly GCA_963921515.1 of Calotriton arnoldi. Taxonomy (NCBI): domain Eukaryota; kingdom Metazoa; phylum Chordata; class Amphibia; order Caudata; family Salamandridae; genus Calotriton; species Calotriton arnoldi. The sequence continues at coordinate 141,457 of CAWUFW010017171.1, read as the reverse complement.
AGGAGTTATAGCACAGATGCAATGTCCTGTTCCTTGGTGGCACAGGCCCTCGCATGTACAGAGGTTCGAGGCCCACAGCCGGTCGCTGAGTATAAGTTGGTTGCAACCATAGTTACTATGAGGAGTATCGTGTGTGAAATAAGGCAACACGAGGCACCTGTAGGGTCTGGGAGGCAAGTCTGTGAGTATGTAGGGATCGATACACAACCAGATTTACATGGGCTTGTAGCGGAATGTTGGTTTGTATGCTATGACAGACAGAATGCGGAAGCAAACTAATTTCTAGGGGTAGGTTTTGGATAAGTCCGAGGTTCGTACTATCCAGCATAGTCTTGATTTTCAACATGCTTTCAAAAACATATGATCACAGTGATTAAAGTGATGAAAGTCCTATATAAAAGTGCCTCGTGTAACTCCCGGTAGTGGGTCTAAATGATCGGTAAATGTGTAATACTGTGGGTCAGCACGGTTTCTGCTGTAGCCCCACCTGCCTTTTTGCTGAAATCAGGGTGTGAACATATTTAAAATATTCTATTTGTCTGTGGGACGAGGTTCTTCAGAAAACTGCTTGAATTATGTCTGCGTTTATAAAAAGCACACCATGGGCAATAAACTCCCTTCCCGTTACTCCATTTCGCTATTCTGTTTGGGTTATAGTAAAGCCCAAAGCATGTCTTATAGAATTGAACTTTGAGATTGGCCGGTATTAATATTGTCTGGGTACATCTTTCGGAAATTGGCCGCCATGATCTCTAGCTTTTCTTGTCACTTGTTGGCACATATTTCCATATCGTCTTTGGTATGCTCGTTCAGCAGCTTATAAATAATTCCAATCCTAGAGGGCGTAGGCAGTATTACTCTATCTACCAGTTCATTTCTTCCGAGGTGATCCTCCCTACCCTCATTTTTTTGTAAAAAGTCCCTAACCTGCAGATATTTAAAAAAGTCCCTATGAGTAAGGCCAAATTTTGAGGTCAATTCCATGTATGTTATAATACTCCTGTGGGAATAAAAACAGCCTAATTAATACCAGCATCAAACCAGGTCTTAAAAGGTAAATCGTTAAAAATATCTGGTAGGTTTCTGTTCTGCCATAGCGGTGTGTAGTAATTTAGCCTTCCTAGTCCAAATAAACGCCGTATTGACCTCCAAATTCTAAAGGCCGTGAGTAGTGTCTTGAACCGGACTCTTTTATAGTACCCGTAGCTTAGCTGGTGCTAAAGGCATCCCCAAGCATCAGGGCCAATCACAAGTTCCCATGGGGTAGGATATTTTGTTTGCATCCTTCTATTATTGGTACTCAAGAGTGTGGTAAAGTGCGTAAGTGAAGTTGCCCACCAATACAGCTTCAAGTTAGGAAGGGCCAGGCCTCCGCGCTCCCTGGGTAGCGATAACAATTTAAATGCTCTTCTTGGCAGCGAATAGGCCCGAATAAATTGTGCAAAAATATTCTCAAATTTTTTAAACCGGAGGTTTCCTGGTCTCCTCTGCGCAAGTCCCCAGATTTTCCTTGACTACCTGATCCAAATCCGAGCTAATCTTAACATCTAGATAGTTTGCTATCTTGACAACCCAATTATCATTAAAAGTAATGAATTCGTTAACAACTATTTGGGTTTTTTCCCGGTTCAGGGCATAGCCTGAGAGCACACCATATTTTTGTGCTTCTTCTTCTATCACCCCCATAGCCTGGGCTGGATGTGGAGTTACAATGGCTATGTCGTCAGCGTAAGCCAGAACTTTGCTATCATAGCCATATCTTACCATGGGAGGGATATTGTGGGCCGCTGCTAGTTGTTTTCAGAAGGGGTCTATATACAGAGCGAATAGGAGTGGTGAGCATGGGCACCCCTGTCGAGTCCCCCTTGTGATTTTCAATGGTTCTGTCATTTCCCCTTTTATGAGTACACTGGCTTCTGGTTCTTTATATAAGGCTTGTACTGCTCTGGTAAACCTTTTTCCTATCCCCTTATTTTGCATTGTGCCCCAAAGAAATGGCCAGGAGACCCTATCAAAAGCCTTCTCGGCGTCTAAAAAAATTGCCGCTATAGGGTCTCCTGATACTTTGGTTACATCGAACAGGGTGATAACTCTTCGAATGTGCTCTATTGTTCCCTTATCGGGGATAAAACCATGCTGCCCCTCGAACACCATCTTACCAATGGCCTGCGAGAGCAGTGTAGCCAAAACTTTGGAAAAAAATATTAACATCTCCATTGATTAAGGTTATAGGAGCCCAACTCCTTAACAGGTTTATCTTTCTTAGGGAAGTTTATAATTTTTGCCAGCGCCCATGTTTCTGGTGGTGCCACCCCATCCGCAGTCTGGCGAAACACGGATATCAAGATTTCTTTAAGTTCTTCTCTGAAGATTTTATCAAATTCTGTAGGAATTAAATCGGGCCCTGCCGCTTTTCCTCTGGGTAGATTTACCATTGCCTCTGAGATTTCATCCCACACTATTGGGGACTCTAAAACCTCTCTTTCTTCATGCGTCAAAGCCTCCATCACATAAGCATCTAGATATTGGCTTATTTAGGCTTCTACATTCCTCCCCCTTCTCCCCGCATCCTCCATGTAAAGTGCCTGGTAAAATCTAAAAAAGGCCCACGGTTTTTTTCTTGAATCCAACACCCTCCCCAACACAGGATCATTTATTGACAAGATTTTGCTATGTGTCACCTCATGTCTTGTTCTAACGGCTAGCAAATGGCCAATCGTTTCCCCACATTCATATAGTTCCTCACGGTGAGCTAATGCTTTGTCTAAAGCTTTTCTTAATAGCTCTCCTTGGATACCTGCCTTTACACGGGCCACTTCCTCTTGCGCTTCTTTCATCCCCTGACTTTGCCTTAAAGCCACAACAAATCTTTCTTCTGCCTGGGCCAGCTTCTGCAGACTAATACTCCTCTGATTTTTCTCTTTTTTCCTTTTCATGATTGAGTACTGTATTGTATCCCCCCTCACTCCTGCTTTTAAAGTGTCCCAAATACTCCCAGTGATGACATACACATGTTTCTTTGCAAAAAATCCTGGATCCACTCTTTCATATGTCCTACGTAATCTTCGTCAAGTAGTAGGGCCCTCTCGAAAGTCCAAGCGGAAACCTTCTCAACGGGTCCACCCCCCTCTAGCTGCAATACCAGTGGGCTGTGATCTGATAGCACTCTAGGGTGTCGGTCAATTCAACATTTACCCAAGAGTGTAGATGAGGCAAAAAAGTAATCCAGCCTTACATGCTTCTGGTGTGGGGCTGAATAACAAGTAAACACATGATCTGCGGGCCTCTTTAAGGACCAGGCATCACCCAGACCGTGTACCTGACATAGGTTGCATAGCGCCTGAAAGACCCTCGGCTTCCTTCCCATATACCTCTGATCTCCTCCCCAATTGGAGTCAAGATTTATATTAAAATCTACACAGACAATTAACGGTAGAGACCAAAGCGCCAATTCATTAGTTAGTCATTCCAATAAGATCGGATCATCCACATTGCTGCCATATATGGAACATAAAGTAAAATTACGAAGCTCTGGGGCCCTCCCATTTGCAATTACCCATCGTCCTAGCCCATCTGTGCGTACCTTTGAAAATTGAATTGATTTTTTCCTGGCTAGTATCGCAACTCCCCTTGTATGGGTTCCCTGAGTCGTTGCCCCTACTACAGTATAGCCAAGGTACTTCAACAGATCTTTTTGTGTACCATCAATGTGGGTCTCTTGCAGACAGACAATGTCCGCCTGTAGTAGCTGTAATCCTTGCGACACTACCTGTCTCTTTTTTACATTGTTTAGACCACAAATATTCAATGTAGCTATACTTAGTTTCCCCATTCTCTTGGTTTCATTTGTTTACCCCATTTTTTAATGTTCCCTGTACAGACAAAGATCCCAGCTGCCACCCGTCTCAATACCTCTGCCCAAGCTGCTACCTCCCTTTGTCCACCCGCACCACCCTTAACGTGAGCCACCGCCCCCCTTCCCCCTACCTCCCCTCCCCCTACCCTCCCTATCATAAGGGCAATCAGGCATTGCCTGATCGATGTACGGCTGATGTTCTGCCCCCATCTCTCTCAACCCATCATCTCATATTTTCCCCTAACTGCTCAGCCTCTTTTACTCCAAGTCTTAATAAAGAGGATTGTGATGCACCAGTCTTTCTTTTTTTATTTAGGAAATCTTTTCCCTTCACCTTTTTTCTTTATTTCTTCTAAGTACTCCTGCGCTTTTACTTCAGAGGTAAAGCTGCGGGTTATTCCTCCAAATATTATCTTGAGTCTGGCCGGATTTTGTAAAAAGACCTCAGCTCCAAGTTTTTGGAAAGGAGAAAAAAGTTGCCTTAATCGCCACCGTCTTTCAACTGTATGCATGCGCAAATTCTGGCTGTGCAAAAAACGAGACCCCATTGCTGGTCTTTGGAGCATTGGGGTGGGCTTTATCAAATATCTACTATCGCAGTAGGAAGTTTCCGAAGAAAACCAACATTGCTCTTGGTTTTTCGCCGGCATCTTGTGTTTCTTTTCCTGAATAAGGGAAAGCGATGGGCCCTCTGTATTTCTGCACCTCAGTCCCAGCTTCTTTGCTCAGGAAATGCACCCTTTAGAACATTTACCATATAGCTTCTAGGGTCGTTCGCTTCCAGACCTTCCGGAATCTCTAAACAGCGCAGGTTATTTCTCCTCTGGTGATTTTCGTAATCTTCTAAATTGGTCATGACATCGGTCATAGCCGCACTTTGTCCCGTGCCTTCACCTCAGCTTCTAGTGCCTCTGTTCGAGTCTCGACCGTTGTCAGGCGATCCACAATTTCCCCACAAGTTTTGTTTAACTTGCGGATCCCAGTTTGGACTTTTTTAGCGGCGATCCTGGCTCTGCGTCCTTCATTTCTGTTTTCTTCCTGAACTTGTTTGATTGATGCTAAGATGGTCAGCAGGGAGGGCTCTTTAGTTCCTGCCGACTCATCTCCTCCCTCCTTCTGTGACCATATCTGTGTATCGGAATAATCCCACTTGAGTTGTTTACTGGTGCTTTTTTTTAACTTTCCTCTCTGTTTTTCTTTTTATTCATTGGTTTTTTCCTTTGTATTGTTTGGGTTGAGGACCTAGTACTGACCTCTTACAGAGCTTCTCCGCTTGATGACATATCGTCTTGTTCAGATGCTTCGGATTCATCTGTCAGAGAGTAAAATTTTTCCCCGTGTATTTCTGGTGAGAAAGCACATGCTTGCACCCGCTGGCTTCTGGACGACCCTGCGACCGGGTTTTCTCCCTTACGGCTTCCTCCCCATGGTCGGCCTCCTTGGCGTGTATCCCTGGTGCCTTAGGTGTTAACTGGGTCTGTTCTTTCAGTCCTGTTTCGTTTCCTGAGGTTTTATCCATTAAGTTGTCTGGGGGGGCTAGATTCCCAGCTGCACCTGTCAAAGAGCTTGCATCTTTTTCCCCCCCTGCAACCTTATTATCCTCCCCAGTCTCCTCAGTTAAAGTCTGATCCCCCCTTCCTCCTGTGGTATAGACTTTTCCTGTGTGACCCCTGCCCCTGCCATATTTGCAAACATTGAGGCAACCGTTGGTTGAGCAGACCCTACCTCTACCTGCACGCCGGGTTTGGGAGCGGTTTGTTTCTTTACACCGGGTTCTCGTTTCATCTTACCAACTCCACCATGCTGCTTAGCCTCTGGAAGAGTTCCATTATCACCCTGCAGTTGGCAGCCTCCTGCATTCGCTACACTATTGCTGGGAGCTGCAGAGACTCGTCCTCGCATGGCTTTCCCACCTCTTGACGCCATCCAGCGGACGATATCTTCCTGACCCGCCGCCAAACAATCCGGTTATGCAGAGATGCATAGTTCACGATCGCGGCAACGGTGAGCCGCAGCACGATCTCCAGCGCTTCCTGCCACCAGTTACATGCTGTGCTGTCTGCCTGCATCTCACTCAGGCTGTGCAGTCGATGGCCGAATTGTCGATCCATCGAGGGAGATGGAGAGACCGACAGCAGTTAGTCACCCCCCATCTTGCCCCCTTCAAAAAAAGCAGGTGTCGCTTAAAATGCATTAAAAGTGTGAGATTCATGAAACAATACTCAAGTTCTTTGGTCATATCTCTTATGAGCGGGTAATGACTCAGGATCCCAATAAAGGAAAAAACCTTGTCGTCCACTTCTCCCCCACAAGATGTAACTATGCTACGATCCTTCCTTGGTATGGCCAGTTACTGTTCAAGGTATATATGTGACTTTGTCATTGTAAGTACCCCATTGATTAACAAAATAAAATGTCCCAATTCAATGGTCAAATGAATGTGAACAAAGCTTCAAGAAAATCAAGCATGCAATTGAGAACACCACTGAAATGGCATACTTTGATCCGAAATTGCAGACGGAGGTTATTGTTGATGCAAGCCCAGTAAGGTTAAGTGCCATCCTTGCCCAGCACACTGGACATCCCAATGCCCCAACACAGATTGTGGCTTGTGGTAGCCAAAGTCTGTCCTCGACAGAACGTGCCTATTCACAACCTGAAAAAGAAAGCCTCAGTGTGGTGTGGACTTGTGAGCATTTTCATGTGATCCTATATGGAAAGCATTTCACAGTTGTCAACGACCACCAAGCATTGCTCACCATTTTTGGCAATCATAAAGCCAAGCCAAGCCTCCTTGCATTGAAAGGTGGGGGTTATGATTGCAGGAGTATGATTATATGATTGTGCATCATCCAGGAAAAGATCAAAACCTTGTTGACTGCTTCTCATGTGTGCCAATACAGTGTCATGGCACAGCTTCTAAAGTGGATGTTGCTTATGTTAACTTCATTGTGAAATCCAGTACCCCTGCTGCCATATTGGTTGAACAAATCATTGTAGCCATGAGTACTGACAGGGGTTTGCTAATACTCAGAGACATTATTACACACCAATCGTGGCGAAAACATAATTGACTTCTGCATGATGACCTTGAATACCAGAAATTCAAAAATGTGAAAGTAGAATTTTCAGTTACCCCCGAAGGCATCATCTTACGAGTGTTGAGAATTGTCATACCTGTGAATCTGTGACAACAAATTATTGAACTGGCCCATGAGGGACACTGTGGAGTTGTTGCTATGTAATGAGCACTAGGGGACTGAGTGTGGCTCCCACGTCTTGATGAAAAAGTTGAAAAAGAGTTAAAGACATTTCATTTGTGCAAGTGCTTGTCATCCCTAACCACCCTGCATCCGTTAAACATGTCTGATCTTCCAAAGCATGCATGGGAGAACATTTCAATTGATTTCTTTGGACTCCTTGGCAATGGACATCATCTACTAGCAATTGTTGATGAATATTCCCATTTTACCCTTGAGGATGATCTGTTGTCAACTACTAATGATAGAGTCATTGAGAGACTAGAAAGTATTTTTGCAATCTGGGGTATTTCTTCGATCTTGAAATCTGAAAATGGCTCGTCTTTCAATAGTAAAAAATTTAAAGACTTTCTCACTCATCTTTTAATGTCAAGCATCAGAAAAGCACACCTCTCTGACCACAGGCGAATGTTGTGGTTGAGAATTTATGAGCACCCACAAGAAGACCGTTCAGCGCACTGTGCTGGAAAAGCTTGAACTCAAATCAATTAGTCTACGCTTCGTGCATACAAGTCAACTCCCCATTCTAACACGGGTGAAAGCCCTGCCACCTTAATGTTTGGGGGATCCATAGGCACTAAATTGCCGCAATGGACCACTGACAGATCTAGTGACATTGATAAACTTCACACTACTGATACGTCTCACAAACAAGAAATGAAGACTTATGTGGATTGACGCCGCTGTGCTCGAAGCTCTGTGCTCAACAGACATCATCAGGCAGAAACGAAAATGCAAATCTGATGCTCCTTTTGATGCTGACTCTCAGAAGGTTGTGATTAGTAAAGGACACATGGTGACTGCTCACCGTACTGGAAAGTCCATAACATGAGATTCTTCACATTTTAAGCACCTGCCTCGACCAGTGCCAAATCCAGATGTCAGGAGAGAGACTTGTCCACCTAAGAATCCATAGAGCCCAATGACTGTACCAATGTCTCTGTTACTAATGCCAGTCATGGACATTTCTCCGGTATCTCCACAGCATCACAGGAGCAGATGTGGACGACTGATTTGAGCACCAAAACGAGTGATTGAAGAGTTGTGATGTCTATATGTGTTATTGGTACTTTTTATTTAACAAAGGGGGAGATGTAGTGTCTTGTGAGTTAGGGATGACAGGACACTTTTGGTTCCTGATGGACTCCATAGAACAGTGTTTTAAGTGCGTGGGTGTGGGTGATAGGATTCATGGTGTAGATTGTTCAGTTAACGGTTACACACTGAGGAATAAAGATGTGTATTACCAAGCTTTATGTGTGGCATGATTATTTGCATGTCCCCAGGCTGGGGAGGACGCTACACTGGGGACCCCCACTGAATCATTATTGGAATCCGGGGACCCCAATGAGTCAATACTGGAAGACGGGGCCACCAGCCTAAGCATTTTCGTTAATTTGAAAAAAAGAACAATACACAAAAAATACAGAAACAAGCACTCCTCAAACAAATGCACAAATGATGAAATATTCACAAACAAATATTAAAAAATGAAAATTTAAATCGGAAGAGTGCAGCTTTTCTAAATTCAATTGAGGCCACTCATCTTCCATACTACATTCTGTTTGATGCACTTTCACTGCTGCCGCGAATCACTGTAAGGATATTAACAAAGGGGCACATGTATGACCAGTTTTAGCAGTCGCTAACCACTAAAATGCCTTTTGAAATGTACCAACCATATTTTGCGAGTCAGTAACCTATTACTGACTCGCAAAATAGGGTTTGCGAGTCAGTATTAGGGAGAGGCATGCCAAAAGCGTCCCTTCCTAATAGCGAGTCGCAGGGGCATGTATGAATGTTTTGCGGTCGCAAAACATTCATATTTTACTGAATCCTTGAAGGAGGTGATAACCCATTCGCAAACGTGAAGGGGTCCCCAAGGGACTCCTTTCCCTTAGTGAATGTGGGCGCCAACATTTTTTAAGAGCAGGCAGTGGTCCCACGGACCACTGCCTGCTCTTAAAAAATGAAAAGATGTCTTTTCATTTTTATTTTTGAATTTCATCCCGTTTTCCTTTAAAATTGCTTTATTTAAAAAGAAATCACACACATGGTGGCCTGCTGACCCCTGCGGCCCACCATCCCTATGATTACAGGCCATTCCCAATGGGTTGCAAATTGCGACCTGCCTCATGAATATTGATGAGGCTGGTCAATTACGACCCCATTGGGATTTGCAAACAATGTCTGAGACACAGTTGTACATCGCATTTTTCTAGTTCCTAATTGCGAGTTGCAAAAATTCACAATTAGGAACTCGCAAAATGCTTTGGTCGTAATTGTGGCCCTTAATTTTTAGCCTCCAAATTCAAATTCCTTAACATTAACTGAACATTTAAAAACATCTTTTTACATTTTGCTTCTTCATTTATATAAACTTTATGAATCTGTTATTATAATTTCATTTTCTAAGCGGTCACGGACCTCCTGAGTAGGCTCTCAGAACCCCAGGGGTCCCCGGACCACAGGCTAAGAACCATTGCTCTAAAGCAAAGAAATAGAAAAAAACTGTTATGTCTCTAGGAGTTCTATGAAAACACACATTTTCAAGTTTTTAAGGTTCTACAGTGCACACACTGAGCTGGGACTATCATTCATGGAGCAAAGAGGCTCTTTCTCCTCAAAGCATTGCAGTTTCAAAAACAACTCACAAACCAGATCTCATTGTCTACTGATGAACTCAAAGGCCTCAGAGTTTCATGTGGTAATGTTTTATTTAGTAGCAGGGGGAGACTGGCCGTGGCGGGCACTAGGAGTGTTCCCGGTGGGCCGGAAGGGCGTGGGCCAGTTTTTGAGTGGTGGGGGCCGTTTTTGCTACTGGGGGCCGGTTTTGCAGCAGTGCTGCAATATCGCCCCCCTGTAACAAAAGCAGCAGCAGTGCTTCTCACTAGCACCCCCCTCCCCCCATGCCCACCCTTCCCCACTGGGGCTGGTCCAACTGAATTGCCAGGGCTGGTTTGTGTTTCCAGTGTGGCCCTGTTTAGTAGTTAGCTTCAAAACGATTCTCCTAAAATTAATTTACCTCAATAAAACGCATTTCATTCTTAAGGTCTATAAGAAGCTTTACAACTTTATGAACATTTTCTGCATTGCCACATTCACATGAAAATCACAACTTTTGCGACAATTTCTGTTGCATATAATATAATTTAATACTAACAAAAGAGTTCTGCACAAAATATACTTAACCATGCATTTGCTATCATGCATGGAAACGGTCAGCAAAATGTTAAAATATGTTGAGAAACTTATTTGTACATTTTTCGAGATGACGGGGTTCGATAGGAGTGAAAGTTAGTTATCTCACAATGTGAAAATAAACTTTACAGGCGAAGCAAAGCCAGGAACATTTGAAAACGTCGCAGTTCACCTTGATTGAATACAGTTACAAAATGTAAAAGTGTTTGACAAAAGCATTTAAAAAGTAATCAGAATAAAAACGCCTTATAATCAGTGGCGGCTCGCATAGGGCGTGCTGCGGGGCGGTGCGGTGCGGCGGGGGAGTGGCAGGGTGGGGGGGTAGTAAACTCGGACATACAACTGAACGGAGGAACGTAATCATTACTTTCCTCCGTTCCGTCATATGTCCGAGTTTACTACCCCCCTCCCCCGCCCCGCCACACCACCCCGCAGCACGCCCTATGCGAGCCGCCACTGCTTATAATGGGTTCACCTCCTCAATGGTACATGGTTCACAAACCTCCAAAAATATAATAATCATGAATAAAGCATTTTGGAATAAATTCTTGAGAAGAAACTGAAAGCAGAAAGTAGGTAGAGTCCGTGGACCAAGATGGTGGCTAAAACATTAGCAGAAGCTCTGGGAAGGCTTGTCTTTGGAACTGAGGGGCATTTTATCAACGGCCAGCGATAATTATCGCTGGCCGTGCTGACGCCGAATTCCCTAACGCAGGCTATCTCTGGTATTTATCGCCCTGGTAGCGCGTTATTAACAACGCGTTTCCCCAGGGCGATAAGAATTCCAGAGATAGCGAGGTTATCGCCGTTTTGCAGGGAACATCGCTGGTTTTCCAGCGATGTTCCTGCAAACGGCGATAACCTTGCTGATACGACCCTGTGGTCGTATCAGCATAATCCACCCCCTATGTCACACATAGGTAAGTCAGGATTTTAACAGGCGTTAGATTTTGGCGAAAACGGCCGTTTTCGCCAAAATCTAACGTCTGCTAAAATCCTATGGGCTGCCTTGTTAATATCGCGATGTGAACATCAGCAATATTTTCAAGGCAGTCCATCTGGGGTACGCTCAGTGACGCCCACTTTGCATCTCATTAGAGATGCAAAGGGGCGTCGAGAAAGGGTGCTAACATGCGATTATGCATGTTAGCACCCTCTTGTTGATAGGGCGATAGTTTTATCTCCGTTTTTCTGGCTTTTAAAGCCAGAAAAACAGAGATAAAGCCCTTGTAGATATGCCCCTGAATTCCTAACATTGCCCAGAACCCGGCGTAACACAGGTCCCCCGCATCCCCCGCGGTGCGGGGGGGCCCCCTGCAGCTGAGCAAGGTACTCAGACCTGCGCGCTCCGGATTATATCCGGAGCGGGGCCCCTCCGTGTACAGTGCAGGGGGGCCCCTTAAACTTTCGTTACGCAGAGGGGTAGAAGTCAGCGACTTCAATGATGATTCGAGAAGTATGCTATAGCGGAAAGTTATTAATTTTAGAAATGTGAAACTTCCGGTCTCTTTTGGTTCTGCTGTTGTGTACACCCCCTCCCCCATTTCCTCCGTCTTGCTTCTCAGTGAGGATCTTCAGTTCATCTATGATCGAAGCCCCACCTTTTCCCAATGGGTGGTGTCTTGTATTGGTAGATTTATTGGAAGTGGAACAAAAGAAAACATTTTGGTATGTTTATCTTTCTGTTGATGGTGGAAGTATCGTAAAGATACTGGTAATCTGTGCGGTGATTGCAGCCATAGTATATAGCACGTCCATATCTTCGACCAAGGGCACAGAAATTAAGACACAGTCAGGAAAGTCCATTGAAAAGTAATGGAGCTGCACAGTGAAGAGAGTGACTCTGGGCATGTCCATGGATGAAGGAGGTTTTATTTCTGTTTTCTCAAGTGCAAAAGGGATGTCATTAAGTAGGACCCTTATGTCATCTTTGTAGAACGTGATGCTAGAATGTTTTCATTAGAAAGCTGGTCGAAGACTTATTAGGGCTCTTTGGCACTATACTTGTAACAACTGACATATAAACTTCACTAGAAATCACCTATCGACAATGTCTCACTGGTGAAAATGCAGATTTTCCACAGTTTTAATGGGAAGAAAATTATGCATAATAGAAAGAAGGAAGATGGCTGCTTGTGAAGGGTTTATATGCATGTTCTTTTTTTTTTTTAATTCTTTTTATTAAATATACGACTTGAGAGCATAATTCGACATACATTTTATACATGCAATCTCGTATTGACTTTCGGTATCACATTCCATCTTCCGACTTGTTTGTTCATAGTGAAGTCAATTTCACCCACAACCTCCTTCCCACACTTCATTATAGTACATCTTTCAACTGTTTTCCAAGACAGATCTCCCCATCGGCAATGTACAAATATTCCCCCGAAATTTGTTCCACCCTCCCCATATCCGTTCCCACTTCTTGGGGCAGCCTCTGTTTATGTACACTGCCTTTTCGGCCACCATGACCCAGTCCATGTTGTTACACCAGTCTGTATATGTTGGCACAGTTTGGACTCCCCAGTGTCTGGCAATATTGTGTTTTGCTATTATAATGCCTAGGGCTGCCCAGTCTTGGGCTGCATGGTCAAGGTCTGTGGCTTCCCATATGTCTAAAATACATAGTTTGGGCTCTGGGGGCATCGGAGTACCACTGACTCTTGTTATTGTGTTCATGATCGCTTCCCAGTATGTTCGAATGTCCGGGCAGTACCATATCATATGAAAGAATGTTCCTACAGCCCCACATTGCCGCAGACAGAGCTGGTCGTCAGCTCTCCCCATTTTAGGTAAAGTCGGCCTGGAAAAGTACATCCTGTGGAGCACCTTGAGCTGCACCAGTCGTAATCTGGAGGGTATTGCCACCTCCTGCCAATCTGTATCGTCTAGCTCCCCAATGTTTGCCTGCCATTTCTCGCGGAGACTCACTGTAGGGTCTGGTTGGTTATTAATTCATTTTTGGTAGGTCGAGGAGATAGCCCTCCGGTCAATACGTTCCATAAGTAGCCTATCCTCCAAAGGTAAAGCCTCTGGGAGGGTAGTCTCCTGCGGGATGGTGGCCATAAGTGCATGTCGAATTTGGAGATATCTGAATTTTTCTGTTGGCGCCATTTCGTACTTCTGCTGAAGCTGTTCAAATGGGATAGCCCTCCCCTTGATCCAGAGGTCGCCGACCCTTGATATTCCAATTAGGTCCCATTGTTCGAACCCTTCGCAATTGCCCAGTCCGCCCAACTTCCCGGTTTCCCAGAGTGGGGTGAACTGCGTTGTCGTGTTGTACCAGCCCAGCTTCTTGTGGGCTGTATGCCATATATGGACTGTGTGTGCAGTGGATCCCGTTGGGTTTCTCCCTTGAGCTTTGTTGTAGAGTGCCCTCATAACCCCTCCCTCCCCCAAGACGAATCAGTCCATACGGAATGCAGTTTCTACCTGGGGCGAATGGGTCTACTGGTTAAGAACGGCTAGCTGAGTGGCCCAATAGTACATCTGTATGTTGGGAAGTGCAATGCCCCCATCATACCACCCTCTGACCAGTTTGTTCATGGCTATCCGGGCCGGTTTTCCCTCCCATAAGAGGCTGCGTACTTCTGTCTCTATCGCCCTAAAATATGATGGGGAAACTGGAAACGGTGTATTTTGCAGGGCGTAAAGAAACCTGGGCAGCGCCATCATTTTAAAAAGTGCGGCTCGTCCTACTAGAGTCAGGGGGAGGGACTGCTAGTGTTTAGTATCCCTGCGTAGTCATTTAAGGGGTTCCTGTAGGTTATTGTTCATGAAGTCTTCCGGGCTGTCCGTAATGGAGATCCTGAGGTATCGGAAGCCATCCTCCGCCACCTTTACTTCACAGCCCCTGGGCAGCACTGGAGGGGGGCCGCTCAGGACATACAGTATAGATTTGCTCCAGTTAATTGTATATCCCGAGTATTCCCCGTAAATCTCAAAGATGCTCAGTAGCCTAATCAGGGAGCCCTTGGGGATGCCATATATAGCAGGATATCATCTGCATATAAAGATATCCGGTCTTCCCATTCCTCTGTCCATCGGAGTCTGCAAATGATTGGGCCTCTCCTCACCCAGGCCGCCAGTGGCTCCAGCACCAGGGCAAAGAGGAGCGGGGACAGTGGGCAACCCTGCCTCATACCTCTACCCAGGGGGAATGTGTCAGAGAGTCTGCTGTTGACCACCACCTGCGCCAGTGGCTTTGCTTATAGCAGCCTTATCCAGGATCTAAATTTGGGGCCTAGCCCCATGTGTTCAAGGACTGCAAAAAGAAATGGCCATTCAATCGTATCAAAGGCCATATGAGCGTCGAGTGACAGGTTGATGGCATCTTCTCGGATAGTGTGTCTTCGGCTCATCACTCTGTGCAGGCGACGTAAGTTATGTGCCGTGTTCCTGTTTGGCATAAAGCCAGACTGATCTGGATGTACCAGTTTGGCGAGGTGGGGGGGGGGTCAATCTATTGGGCAATTCTTTGGCCAAGATTTTAGCCTCTGCATTAAGCAATGAGATGGGGCGATAAGAGGCACAAACTTGGGCCGCCTTCCCTGGTTTGCGAATTGCCATGCGTTGGTCTCTGGGGAGTTCTCCCACTTCCAGATTGGCTGTGTACATCTCCTGCAAGTTTGGCGGCAGTCTCATTGCCGCTTTTTTATATAATTCAATAGGGATGCCATTAGGGCCTAGGGCCTTTCCAGATTGTATGCCGCCTATGGCTGTTGCTATCTCCTCCGGTGTGAGCTTTGCCTCAAGTATTTGGGCCTCCTCTGCCGTAAATGCAGCGGTGCGGATATCTCTAAGGAGGCCAGCAGCTTCATCTGGTGTCGCCGTGGCCACAGGGGCATATATCCTCTGATAGTGGTGCTCGAATGCGTCCACTATATGCTTTGAGTCCGTAATAGTCTCCCCCGAATCGAGTTGGAGTCTGGCCACCCATCTATCGGCACGTTCTCGTCTATCCAGCCAGGCAAGAAGCTTGCCCGCTTTGTCCCCCACCTCATAGACTCTATGGCGGGTGGATGCCAACTTAGCCCTGGCACCCTCCCACATAAGCTCTTTGTATTCCTGTTTTTTCGTATTCAAGCATGCTGTGTTAGGTTCAGAAGGGTCTTGGGAGTGTATGGTTTCCAGGTTGCTTACTTCCTGTTCTAGGGTCTCTGTTATCTTAGTCTTTTCTTTATTATGGCCTGCAATGAGGGAAATTGCCTGTCCCCTAATGACTGGCTTATAGGCCTCCCACAGGGTGAGGGAGGATGAGACTGAATGTTCGTTTTCCTCGAAATAATGTTTGGTGGCAGCCATAAGGCCCTTCCAGATCTTAGGGTTCTTGAGGTAGCCTGGGTAAATGGGGAATATGCGGCGTTGGGTCGGGCCATTTACGGTGTATTTGGCAAAGACTGGGGAGTGGTCTGAGATGCCCCTTGCTAAATGGCGGATCTCACTGAATTTCCCAACTGTGTCTGCTAGTGTAAGTACATAATCAATTCTAGAGAGGCTGTTGTGTGCGCCTGAGTGGAATGTATACTGCCGTGTCTGCAGGAAATGGAAGGGCCAGACATCTACTAGGCCCAGAGCCTCTAATGGGTCAGCTAGACAGGATGTTGTTCGGTGTTGTTGCCTAGGGGGCATGTGGTCTACTAGGTCATTTAAGGTAGTGTTGAAGTCACCTCCTACTATTAATTCACCCTCCGGAAGCTTAAGAAGAAATGTGCTCAGCGCCGGGAAGGCAATCGAGTGCAACGCTGGGGGGATGTATACAGTGACGATGTTAAATTGTCGCCCTTCCCACTGGCCTGTGACTGCTGCAAATTGCCCCTGGTCATCTGTCCACGTTTGTTGGATAATAATTGGAAATTGTTTTTTAATCAGGATCCCTACCCCTCGCGAGCCTGATGTGAATCCTGAGTGTGCCACTAGTTTGAAGACCCACCTATCTAGGGCTTTACATGCTGTTCCCACCAGGTGGGTCTCCTGAAGCAGGGCCACCACTGGTGCCTGACGTTTGAGGTACTGTAGCACAAGCCCCCTCTTCAATTTATCCCTAAGACCATTCACATTCCATGAAAGGACCTGTAAGTGGGGGGTACTCGGAGGGTGTAAGGCGGGTGTAGGTGTGACCTGATCACTTAAGTTGGGTATCTGTGCCATTGAAGTCTACTGGTGGAGCGAGATTGGTCGGATATTGAAGCTGGATTGCTAGGTAATATCTGTCAAGTCGTGTCTTGGTCAATGCAAAATGATTACAACTACAAATACAATAACAGTGTACCCCTCCCACCCTTCCCACCCCCTCCCTGCATGACGGATTTAAAACTACCCGCCTCCCCAACGGTGCAGAGCACCTGGTACCCCAATCCCAATACCTCTGCAGGGAGAGCATTTCCAGTATCCTCCCATGTCCATCCCTGTGTCCGAAAAAGTACATATCTGGTGATAACTAATAAGTCTCAATCAGTACCTATAGATGGACAAATGATCAGAGCCGATAACATGGCACACAAATCTGGATCAACTCCTTCAGAATTTTAGGGCGATGTCAGTTCACCATAATTGCTCGTGAATGTTGTTTGTCATTTTGAGTTCTCCGGGCCGTCTGCTGTGGTCGTAGATAGTGCCTCTTCCGTTCCCAGATTCCAAGCTGTTAATTGGTGCCTGTTTAGCTTTTTCCCGGGCTTTCCGTGGTTCGTCACTTGACGCCAGCCTTCAAGCCACTCCTGGGCCTCCTCCTGCTTCATGAAAAACTATGCCTTCCCCTCCGCTTCGACTCTCAGTTTTGCGGGGAAGAGCATGGAATATTTAAGCTCTCGGTTTCTCAGTTCATTCTTTATTTCGAAGAAACTGCGCCGTTGTTTTGTGACTGTTGCAGTGTAGTCTGGGAAGAAGGTTACCATGCTGTGTTCGAAGCGCAAAGGTGGAGACGCCCGGGCCGTCTGTAGGATTAAGTCCCGGAAATTGAAGCTGCGGGCCAGGATAGGCCTCGGAGGGGCCCCCAGCCTGGGTCTACTGCCCGGTACACGGTGGGCTCTCTCCACCGAGGAGCATTGCAACAGACCCATAGGTTGCAAGTGGTTCTGGATGAGGTCCTCCACAAATAAGTTGGTCGCCGGTTCTTCTGCTCTTTCGGGAACCCCGATGATCCTGACATTGTTGCGTCTTGAGCGACCTTCATATTCATCCAACTTCGAGGCCATTGCATTACTTTCAATTTGTAGTTTTTTCACTTGGCGTTTCAGAGTTTCCGAATCGACGCGGAGGGCCGCTGTGGTAGTTTCCACCTCCGTCACTCTTGTGTTCATATTTTTAAGGTCTGCTTGGACCAGCGCAATTTCTACAGAAACGGAACCGATGCGTGATTCTAGGGACGTGTGCACCCTATTAAGGGTGGCCATTATATCTTGTAATGTGACCTCTTTTGCCTCCGCTTGATCCTCGGCCTGCGTGGCTGTCGGGTCTGCCCTTTCCGACTGTTCTTTGGCCCATGTAAACTTGTCCAGTTTCGTTTGGTGCGTGTTGCTTGGGCCTCTCCCCCACCGCCATTTTGGGCCCAACGCTATCCAGCGTAGTCTGAGGCGGATGCCCGGTAGTACTCATCGCTGCCTGCCTGTGTGGTGAGCCACCCCACGCGACCTTTCGGTTTACCCTTTACTAGTTGTTGATGCTAAGGCCCTGCGTGACTGCAGGTGATGGGTGAGAACTTTTCACCAAGCGACCAGTCTCTCTCCCTGCAACCTTGCTGCTCACAACTTGGGGGGGGGGGGGAAGGGGCTCGATTTCAATATGTCCGATGCCCTGCGTGTGTTGCACCGCGCTGCACTGTGCTTTCTTCTGTTTTACGTCTGGGGTGCCGGTATGTTTGATTACTCCTCTTCCTGCTAGTCACTGTGGCTGGGCCCCTTTCCCCTCCAGTCGGCGACACTTCTTGGCTACATTTAGTGGATGCCCATAATGCTGTTGTCGGCGTCGGTAACCACCCAGGCCCACTGGGTACATGGAGCTGGGCACCTGGTGTCTTGCCAAGTATGGGTGTCTCAGGTATGGGGGGGCCACCCTCCTGTGGTCTGAGCCCCCCGCAATCGAGTATGGCTGTAGTTGTGAAGAACAGATCTGGCTTTTACTGTCTGTTTCTTATCGTGCCACTCCTTACCCTCTCTGGGGCAGTCCTGGTCCGCTTCTGTGTTACTGCGTGCCTGCACCAGAGGTCAGTCGGGCCATTCAGGAGAGGGGGCCCCCGAGGAGGCGAGGCCCCCAAACTGCAGGGCCCCATGGGCTTTAATATCTTGGTGCACAGAGCCAGCACCATAAGGCCTCCCGAACTGGGTCTGTTGACACGCAAGGCCCCGGCTTTCCCAATCCTCCAGGCCGCTCCTTAACAGGCCGTTCGGCACCCCCCACTGTTGGGTGCGGGAGCGCCGGGCCGCCTCTCATTGCTGTTGGGCTTCTCTCTGCCCCGGCCGGCACAAGTCCACTCAGTCCGGCCCCCGGGAGCAGTCCGGGCGCAGTTGGATGTTCCGGCCTCTTGTTCTCCAAGGCTCTGGTTCCACTGTGTTATTGAGGCCGCGCCCCCGCGGCCGGCCCAGGCCGATAGTCTGCTCGGCCGCCGAGCGCAGGAGCCGCTCTCTCTGTTTCCCGCTGGGCTTTCTCCTACTTTCGCCGCTTCCCTGCACAGGCAATTTGGAATGATGCGGAATCACAAGGAGACGCGGCACTCCAATCACGCCGCTACTCGAGCCCCCTGCATCAGTCCAACATGTAGGCCGCAACAGTCCACCTGACCTAGCCGGTCTTCCCCGCACCGGTTTCGGCTCGGGTCAGGTCATTCTATCCCCCACTGGCTCTGATCACTCCTCCACCCCGGTTTATATCTCGCCAGTGGATTTTTCACTGATTTTCTCGGGGAGGACCTGGGACGAGACAGAGCTACTCTAGGCGGCGGCCATCTTCCACGGCAGCCGGCCACGCCCCCTCGGTTTATATGCATGCTCTATGTTCTAGAGTTTTTGATGTGTTCTAATTTTAAGTTTATTGTTGCTGCTATGTATGAGGGCAATAAAGGATTATGCATATTATTGGCCTCCGAGCCTTGCCATAAAATTGTAAACAAACTCATTCAAAAATCATCTCTAAGTAGCTCAGGTCAGGTCGCATCTACTGAGCATTCAGCGATGGAGCAATGGTTGTCTCATACAATGGGCGGTGTTTATCTCAGGCAGATACCAAAGGTACCTTTCATTGTTCTCTACACCACAGCGCTATTTTTTTCTTATGGTACGTGATTTTGGTACTTGCTGGTCTGCTGCGAACGCTATCATCAGCGTGAAGCCTTCTTATGCGTGCAACATAATTTTCGCCACAAGGACAGCACACACTTACCACAGAGGTTCGCAGTGGGCATCCTAAAGTGAACAATTACAAGCGCATTTGCACGTGCAGTACTTACCTGAAAATAGGGGGGCTAACTTTCCTTTATCACTTAGTAGGACTCATTAGACGTGTGGAAATATTATGTGCAGAAACATTTTGCGCATGCAGAGCGGGAGGTAAATGAGTCACCTAGCGCACTTTTTGTTTTTTATTCAAAATCCATCTCGTGTAAATCAAGCTATCTTAAAAAATAAAACTCACCCAGAGGCTCAGCTTATCAAAAGTGATTTTTATTCATAGTCTATTTGAATTCAAATTGTTTTACTGCCTTCTGGGGAAAGACTTGATTACTCACTATTGCAACTTTTGAGAGACAAGTTTAGAAAAAGAGCAACTCTGGGATCCAAATGGAATGAAATAGTCAAGCTTTCAATCACCAATGGTAAATACCAGCATCTACCACACCTACTGCCAATAACCACGTACTGTCCCTAGACCTGGTCAAGTGGGTGTGTTTTAGACATGAAGCTAGGGTACTTGACATCTAATCTCAGTTTTATCATTTCACCTAAATATGCTGGCAACAAACTCTGTGTACTAAAGCTGGTAAGGGCCCACAACACAGTGGCATTTCTCTGGGAAGGGCAACCCTCTGACCTTGCCATCAGAATCGCTGCCATCCAAGTTGTGGCCTAGATGGAAACGTATTTTTAATCCTGGCTTCCCATTTGACCAGATTATGTGCTCTTCAGCAATCACTTTTTGAACTTATTCATCTATCCCTTTTTTGGCAAAATTGGCTGAATTTAACAACAATGTAAAGCTGATAGTAAGTGTGTGGTTAAAAAAGGACAGGATAATACCTGTAGGAGTAGAAAAATGCCTAACCTCATGGTATATGCTCCAAAATGCAGTTTTGGTGGTAAATGTAGAGCCTTTGCAGCAAGTTGCAGCGTGCTGCATTCTAGCATCTACTACTTTAACAACCTGTTAGACCCCGAGCAAGTCATACTCTCTCTGTGCCACTAGAATGCCTCTAGTGTCACTTATCTGACAATATATCAACACTTAGAAGAAGGCATAACCTGTTAAGTGCGTGTGTCGGCCAATGGCCGACACACACACACTCTCCCTGGTGCATTGAATGGCCATTGGTCGACAACGGGGAGGGCTTTAAAGAATCCTCCAGTGTAAAGCACCAGAGGATTCTTTTTTTTCTCCCGGGGGGGAACGCAGAATCGCTTCCGCGTCCCTCCCAACCTCACCCACCCAGCTGTGACATCAGCATGCCGCTCTCTCTACCTCTCTATATATATATATATATATATATATATATATATATATATATATATATATTATATGTATGTTTGTGTGTATGTATATATATGTGTGTGTAAAGAGAGATAGATATTGCCGTTGGGAGCTCAGCGGATGGTGGCTGCTCACGGCTATCTAGCAGCTCTGCTTCCTGGGCCCCACCAAGCATCCTGGTGAGTAATTGAGCCCTGATGTCTGAGGGGGGAAGAGCCTGTGTGCTAGTAAAGGGCTTTGCCGCCCACCCCGTGATGGCCTGTGGGTGTTGATGAATCCCTGCACTCCTAAACTAGCCACTTTGGGACTCTCCTGATTGAAGCTTCACCTGGGGAGCCGAGGAACCCGTGAGAGGGGTGGGGACATTCGGCTTCCCTAGACTTAACGGCCCAGGAACTTGGGAACTGGGAGCTTTGCCTCTGTGGAGCAGATGGAGGCGAATCAGTGCACACTGGGGAGGTCTTGAGAAGTGAGAGCCCCCTCTTCCACCTGAATCTTGCTCACCGCCTTCTGCAGAATGCTGAGATCACGGAGTGCAGTCCTGCCTGATCTGGATGAGAGGGTTGAAAACTCTGGGTACGCTCTGCTAAATGCCCACAGGGCTGGCTCCCCCCTGGGCTCTTCTTGCCTGACCTCTCAAACACCTCAGAGGAGCAATTAGGGTCTAAGAACTGGACTGGTGCAGAGTGGCCCCCGATATACCAGTGGGTGACTGCCGATCCCCAGTCCCTGTTTCCCAGCTGAGCCGTGCGGATGCTTCCACGTTGCCTCTGAGTTATTACTGAGCGGGCCTTCCCCGGGAGTGCCGGGGCCCGACTTGAAACAGACACAGCAACTACCACTTATACACGTCCTGACGGTAAACACCATGCCTTGCTACAAGTCTGCCAAGAACACTCCATTGGTCTTACGAAGGTTAATCCCAGCACCTTGCTTAGCAATACAGTACCCTCAGCTGATATGGAACCATCAGAACCCCCCCCCCCTCACCCCCGGTCAAAGCGACGGGTGGTAATTTGTCGATGCCTGTAATTCAGGACTATATGGACCGCTTTCAGCAGAAAATCGCTCTGAAATGAGCTCCCTGAGAACAGACATCAAATACTGCATCCAAGACATCCGGTGTGAGGTTCACGAGATTGGGGACCTCGTGGATGACCTGGAATACA
The DNA here is from genome assembly GCA_963921515.1 of Calotriton arnoldi. Classification (NCBI taxonomy): domain Eukaryota; kingdom Metazoa; phylum Chordata; class Amphibia; order Caudata; family Salamandridae; genus Calotriton; species Calotriton arnoldi. The sequence continues at coordinate 119,294 of CAWUFW010017171.1, read as the reverse complement.
CTGTGGATGCCTTCTCAGAAGATCAGGAAATGTTATGGCACAGGGTGACTAAGTTGGAAGAACAAAATATTGAGCTCCAAGCAAAGCAGGAGAACCTTGAAAATAGGGGTCAGCAGAACAACATCCACATTCGGGGGTGCCTAGAGGGGCAGAGGGCAGTGACATCACTGCCATTACAGCAGAACTCTTGCAGGCGATCAATGGAGATGACAACACTTCTCCCCAGTGCTAGGCAGGGCACATCGAGTCGCATCCTCCCCGGGTTGACCCGACTCCTTCCCAGACATCCTGATGCGGGTCCACTTCTTCACGGACAAAGTAGACATCCTGAAGGCGTTTTGGAGCAAGACGGACCTGGTCTTCTGTGGGCATACTATTCAGCTGTTTCAGGACCTTTCTACCATCACCCTGCGCTGACAGAGGGACTTCCGGCCTATCCCTGATAAACTAAAAGACGTCAACATTAGTTATTAGTGGGGGCATACATTTGCTATCATCTTCACATGGGAGGGCAGGCGTCACTTTCTCTGATCCCTGACAGAAGTGCAGCAGCTCCTGGGGCTCCCAACTGACCTGAAGCTATGAGGCTGCCCCGCTCGCCAAGGCGGGAGTCACTGTGCCACATCTGGTCTACAGTGCGGACTCGCCTAGGCAAACACCGCCAAGATGCAGCCTCCCAGGAAAACAACAAAGACATGATCCAGAGCCACCGAAACATGGATCAGGGCCCTTCCCCGGCCCCCTCCGCTGCGAGCTCTTTGTAACTGCGAAAACCTCTTCTATGTCAATACTCACATTGAAGTCAGCAGCAGCAATCTTGTAAATGGACTGACTCTTGCCTCCTGATCCTGGCATTGAACCCACCCGAGCTCAGGTACTTTGAGACTCGCCACTCAAAATCTCTTAATGCACCCCACTCTTTAACCACACAATGATTCCTATTTTTGACTGCTCTTTGGGATGAACAACAACTGTGGGCCTTTCTGATGGAACTTTACTACAGCTGGTGCCTCGCCCCTATCTCTTGCTGACGGCGGGGGTCTGGAGAGCCAGATAGACCGAAGACACTCCCCGCAGCTTTGGGTGAGGGGACACAACCTCACCCACCATATGGGTGAACACTTCTGGCTGCCGAACTCCCTCGATTCAACCTTCAGGAGAGTGACATGTCCGGAGAGACCAGCGTGATTTCAGGTCACCTGTCTCAGGATTTGTGCTCAGTGACACCCTCCTACGAGCATCTAGTGACACAGCCAATATGTCCACTCCCCCACGATATGGCTACTGCCTAAGACACTATCTTGCTCTCCCTTAATGTCGAGGGTTTGAATTTGCCTAACAAACATCAGCAAATCTGACGCTACCTCCTCTTGCAAGATCCCAATGTCATCTTCCTTCAAGAGACCCACCTTCTATGGGAGGACTCCCACCGCATGTCTCACCTGAAATACCCAAAACGCTTCTGGGCACACACGGCTACCAAAACAGCAGGGATGGCAATCCTGTGCAAGGCGGGTTTTTGCACCAAGGTACTGAGCACTGCATGAGACAAGGAGAGCTGATGTCTAAAACTCACCCTTCATCGAGGCACTCACTTGATTACCCTACTCAATGTTTACACCTCCAACTAGGCGCAAGACCTCTACCTTAGAAACCTCATGTGTGAACAGCTCATGGGAGAGAAGGGCAACTTAGTGGTGGGGGGGTGACTTTAACCTGGTTTGGGACCCTGAGCTTGATCGTAGTAGTGCTTCCTTCCAGGGTACGGGGGAGTTGTCCACTTTACTTAAACATGCCCTCACTGACCTGGGGTTGGTAGATGCATGGAGCTATAGACAGTCTGACACACATGAATATTCCTTTAATTTGCATGTCCATACATCATACTAACGCATAGACTACCTTTTTCACACCGACTCCTTGCTTCGCGATCTGGAGTCCATCACTATCTTGGACATCTCCATCTCTGATCATGCCCATGTGGAACTAATATGGGTCTGAGGTGGGGGCCCAGGATGGCTCCGACCAAACTGGTGCTTCCCCCTACACCTGCTCCAGGACCCAGTTGATGTAACAGTGTTCCAAAAAGGGATTACGGACTACTTCGAGCTGAATGACCTCCCGGACACCTCGGCACACGCACTATGGGACAGCTTTACAGCCACTGACTGGGGGTCATGACATCCATTGCCATTACATGCACGAGGGAGGCTCGGCTGGTAGAGATGGGATTGACGACTGAGATAAAGAACCTTGAGTGCTTAGACCAGTCTGCTCCCTCTCAAAGCAACAAAGGACAATTAGCATTGCTGCTGGGTCAGCTGCGTAGCCACAGAACGAATAAGGTCGAGCGGTCCCTCCTCGTCCTGAAGCAATGGTTCTATGAGTGGAGGGACAAGGTGGGAGCACTCCTTGTGCACAGACTGAGACAGCAACAGGTTCGAACCCACATAGATAAGATCAGAACAGGGAAATCAGCATGGGCTATTACTGAACCACGGCGTTCCATAGTTTCTACCAGGCCCTATATACAGGGGAGGACGCTCCTCGAGTGCTCATAGATTCTTACCTCGGCGCCTGTGCCTGGGACTCCCTCGGACCAGAGCACACTGAACTTTTGGAAGCCCCCCTCACACTTGCTGAGCTACAGCCTACCCTGAGGGAGCTCCCTCTCAGCAAAACACTTGGCTCGGATGGACTGCCGGTCTCCTTCTACAGGGCATTCTGGTCCCCCCTTCCAGACCACCCGTTGAAACTCTTTAATTTGTTCACATCGGACACGGGTCTTACCCTGGCGATGGCAGCAGCTGAGATATCCCCGATAGCCAAGCCAGGTAAGGACCTCACCCTGTGCACTTCCTACAGTCCGTTCACTCTTAAACACAGAGACCAAGCTCTTTAACAAGGTCCTCGCGAATAGACTAGAGCAATACCTACCTGGTCTCATAGACCCAGATCAGGTGGGCTTTTTCTGCCACCAGCAGGGAGCTGACAATATCCGTTGTATAGCACACTTGATCAAAAAATCCCACCACCAAGGTATCTCCTCCTGCTTTCTCTCGCTCGATATGGAGGAGGCATTTGACAGGGTCGGCTGGTCTTTCCTGAAGGCGGTCCTTGAAAAGATTGGCCTTGGGCCATGCATGATCACTCGTATCATGGCCTCCTCTGCCTCCCCTATGGCTACGATCCGGGTCAGTGGTCAGCAAACAAAACCCATCGGTAGGGGTGTCCGCTTTCCCCCCTGCTGTTTACTTTGGCTATGGAACCTCTAGCCATCACCATACGCCAAACAGAATCTATTGCAGGCATCCCGTTTGGAGGCCATCCTCACAAAATCAGTCTCTTTGGGGACAATCTCTTGCTCACCCTCACCCAACCTGCTACTTCCCTTCCTGCGGTGGAAAAGGCCCTTACACCTTTGAGCACGTCTCTGGTGTTAGGGTCAATATGACCAAATCTTACGCCCTGAATCTCAGGATACCTAGACTAGACCTCCCCACCCTGCAGCCTCTAGCACAATTCCAATGGGCCACGCGCACCATCCGCTACCTTGGCCTTAACATAACCCTGACCCTGGCCTCCTGCACAAAGGCTACCTGCCCAGGGCATTGCATGTCCATCCTAGAGGATTTCCGCCGGTGGTGACCCCTGCATGTATCTTGGTTGGGTCAACTCAATGCAGTTAAAATGACCATTCTTCCCAAGATGCTCTACCTATTTCAGTCATTGCCCACCTCTATCCCTTGGAACGACATACTGCGTCTGCAGCGAGACATTCACACTTTCATTTGGGGAGGCAAGCGCCCCAGGTTTTCTAATGCACTGTTGATGCTTCCCAGAGACCGGGAAGGCCTTGCCTGCCCTAACCTTCTTGAATATTATTGGGCGACACACTTTCGTTACATCTCGGAATGGGAAAGTGAGAAGCATTGGTTTCACATAGACAGGGCCGTGTCCTACCACCTTCTGTGGAATCTTGCCTGGCTCCCTAATTATGCTAGACCGCACAGCTTGCATTGCCACCCCTACCAAGACTGTTCTGGAGATATGGGACAAAGTGGCGATCACAAGGGGACTGACTACATTCCCATCACCAAACACCCCTTTGGCCCGTAGCCCAGACTTTGCGCCTAGCCTTGAAGCGCACTCATTTACTAGTTGGGAGGAGGATGAATGATGCACATTGTGCGATCTGTTTGAAGGTGAGACTATCAAAATATTTGAACAATGTAAGACAGAGTTTCAGGTCCCCGAAACCGCCTGGTTACAATACTTCCAATTGCGACACTGGATGCTCCACCCTCCAATGTCCAGGGAGCGATGCAGCACTAAACTCCTTTGAGGCACTGGTCAGAGCCTTTGAGGGTACTAGGGGACTGATCTTGTTCACCTACCAGGTGCTACAACACTTAACAAATGTAAAGGCCCACCCATAACAGTCACAATGGTAAGGCGATACTGCGGAGGGAATCTCCCAGAAGCAATGGCAAACACTTTGGAGGGACATCCCTAAAACCTATAGAGGCATGCCTCGGCACAAGACAGCATACAAACTGATGAACTGATGGTATTACACACCAACCTGTCTCCATACAATTTACCCTGCTACATCAGATATCTGCTGGCAATGTGGCACCGCCCCCGGAGACTTCTATTACGTATCGTTGTCATGCTCCCTCATAACAATTTACTGGAAGGCAGTCCTCAGCCATATTAAAAGCACAATAGGCTATCTTCGCCCTTCTTCCTACAACACAGCTGTCTTAAGCATACTCCCCTTAGAGCTGGAGGCAACGACCCACACTGACTGGCGCCTCATCAGCCACATGTTAGGAGCGGCTAAGCAGCTCATACCACTTCATTGGAAGAAGCCTTATGCTCCCCCCACCCATTGCTCAGTGGTTCACACACTTGTGGCATGTCATGGCCCGAGCCCGAGGCCAAAAACACAGGTACCCCCTTTCAAATCCAGGTCATTTTGTGATAGATTATTTTTATGTCTCCACAATACGTTTTGGGCCCTTCCCTTTCGCGGGTTCTTAGCCCACCCAAACAAGTAAGGTATCATTTTTATTGGAAGACCTGGGGAAAGCTGGTTGGTAGGAAATGTGTTCAGGCATGGTGATCCCATAACTTTCTCACACAGAAATGTGAGGAAAATGTGACTTTTTAGCCAAATGTGAGGTTTGCATGGAATTTTGAGTAAGGAAACGTTTGGGGATCCACACAAGCCACACCTTCCTGGACTCCCCCAGTTGTTCAGTTTTGAGAAATGTCTGGGTTTGGTAGGTTTCCCTAGATGTTCACCAAGCCCGGGACCACAAAAGCAGGTGCACCCCTTGCAAAACCAGGTCGTTTTGGGATGGATAATTTTGATGTCTCCACAATACGTTTTGGTCCCTTCCCTGTCCTGAGCACTTGGCCCACCCACACAAGTGAGACACCGTTTTTCTCAGGAGACTTCGGGGAATGCTGGGTGGTAGGAAATTTGTGACTTCCTGCAGATTTCAGGACTTTTCCTTACAGATATGCGAAGGAAAATGTGTTTTTTACGGCAAAGTTTAGGCTCTGCAGGGGATCCTGGGTAAAAAAAACCTGGTGAGAGCCATGCAAGTCAATGCACCCTGGACTCCCTGGGGTGTCTCGTTTTAAAAAATGTGCTGGTTTGGTAGGTTTCCCCAGGTGCCGGCAGATCAAGGGTCCAAAATCTAGAGCTACCCACATTGGAAAAAAAGGGTCCCTTTTCGGTGGAAAAATCAAAATGCATTGCGTCCATGTTCGGTTTTGGGCCGTTTCCTGTTGCGGGCACTAGGTTTACCCACACAAGTGAGGTACCATTCTTATTGGGAGACTTGGGGTAATGCCAGGCGGAAGGAAGTTTGTGGCTCGCCACAGATTCCGAGAACTTTCCATCACAGAAATGTGAGGAAAATGTGTTTTTTTTAAGTCAAAGTTTGAGGTTTGCAAGGGGTCTAGGTCAAAAAATGTAGTAAGAGCCACGCAAGTCAGCCCACTCTGGATACCCTTAGTGTCTAGTTTTCAAAAATGTACAGGTTGACTAGGTTCCCCAGATGCCGGCTGAGCAAGGGCCCAAAATCTAGAGTTTCCAGCATTGGAAAGAAAGGGTCATTTTTCGGTGAAAAAATGTGCTGCTTCCGTGTTGCATTTTGGTCCATTTCCTGTCGCAGGCACTAGGTCTACCCACACACGTGAGGTACTATTTGTACCGGGAGACTTAGTGAAATGCTGGGTGGAAGGAAGTTTGTGGCTTCCCGCACATTCCAGAACTTTCCATTACAGAAATGTGAGGAAAATGTTTTTTTAAATCAAAGTTTGAGGTTTGCAAGGGATTCTGAGTGAAATAATGTGGTGAGAGCCACACAAGTCAACACACCCTGGATACCCTTAGGTGTCTAGCTTTAATAGATGTGCAGGTTGGCTAGGTTTTCTTAAGTGCTGCCTGAGCTAGAGTCCAAAATCTAGCGCTACCCACGTTGAAAAAAAGGGTCAGTATTTAGTGGCAGTAGTGCAATGCGTCCATGTTGCGTTTTTTTGTGTTGCAATTTTTTTATTAGGTAAATAAAAGTTATACATCATGGGTGGGAATCACCCAACATCCAATTGTGGTAACTTTTTACAGATAAAGACAGGGTGGTATGATACATTGTACTGAAAAGGGAGAAGAGGGTAGGTGAGCATTCGCAGAGGGAGGGGTAAGAGGAAATATCTAGGAAATACTAAAAGATACTAAGAGATACTGAAGCCCTGTAACAGCAACTCGGGAAAGGGAGAAGGGGGAGCCTATTTCCCTGATGTGAGTCCGACCCTTAGAGGTCATATGTAATGTGAGTTGTTGGGTCTGAGATTCTCAGATGGAAACGTGTCGGGGTAAGGGCACTGGGGAGGGGGCATCCCCTGTGTTGAGGGGTGGTGGGGCAGTGGGGTAGGTCACTAGGGGTTGGTTGTTGCAGGCAGTGGGATTGGGTGGAGGCTGGGGTCATGTCGGAGAAAAGGGAGAGAGAGGAAGGAGAGAAAGGTCCTCCGCTGCCATGTTGCATTTTAGGCGATTTCCTGTTGCGGGCACTAGGTCTACCCACACAAGGGATGTACCATTTTGATCTAGAGACGTGGGGGAATGCCGGGTGGGAGAAAGTTAGTGGCTCCCTGCAGATTCCAGAAATTTCCACCACAGAAATGTGAGGAAAATGTGTTTTTTTAGTCAAAGTTTGAGGTTTGCAAGGGATTCTGGATAATAAAACGTGATGAGAGCCACACAAGTTGGCCCTCCCTGGATAACCCTAGGTGTCTAATTTTCAAAAAAGTTCTGATCGGGTGACGTGGGGGAATGCCAGGTAGAATGAATATTGTGACTCCTTCTGGGTAAAACAAGTGGTGAGAGTCACACAAGTTAGCCCTCCCTGGATAACCCTAGGTGTCTAGTTTTCATAAATGTACAGGTTGGCTAGGTTTCCCTAGATGCCACCTGAGCTAGGGTCCAAAATCTAGAGCTACTCTCATTAACAAAAAAGGATCAGTTTTCAGTGGAAAAATGTGCTGCATCCATGTTGCGTTTTGGGACGTTTCCTGTCGTGACCACTAGATCTACCCACACAAGTTAGATATCATTTTTATTGGGAGACTTGGGCGAATGCCGGGTGGAAGGACTTTTTATGCCCCCCACAGATTCCAGAACTTTCCATCACAGAAATGTGAGGGAAATGGGGAGAGGAGTTGGCCTAACGGCTAGGGCGGTCGACCTCGAATCTGGGGAACTGGGTTTGAGTCTTGGCAATGACGCTGAACATCCTGTGATTCTGGGCAAATCACTTAATCTCCCAATGCCTAACAAAAAAAAAACACACAAAAAAAATGAATGTGTCCTCATGTAATGCAACTGGTGCTATGTAAATCGCTCTGATACCCGATTCGGGTCAAGTTCGCGCTATATAAAACTCTGTAAAAAAATAAAATGTGTTTTTTAGTGAAAGTTTGAGGTTTGGAATGGGTTCTGGGTAAAAAAACGTGGTGAGAGCCACATGAGTCAGCCCACCCTGCATACCCCTAGGTGACTAGTTTTCAAAAATGTACAGGTTGTCTAGGTTCCCTTTTAGACCTGCCATCCTTAGGGTGGTCTTCCCCTATACTTTTTGGGCCCGATTCACAGAGGTAGACTGAGCCGAAAGTCTAGCTTTACGACTTTCGGTATTCCCAAAGAGAATTTACGAATGGTAAAGTTAGACTTTTGTCTCAGTTTAACTTAAGTATTGGTCTCAGTTAGACTTATGACCAAAACTTAAGTTAAACTGAGACAAAAGTCTAACTTTTCTACTTGTAAATGCCCTTTATGAATACCGAAAGTTGTAAAGTTAGACATTCGTCTCAGTTTACCTTTGTGAATTGGGACCCTTGCCTTTTGCCTCCATGTTTTGCAGATTATTTCTGTTGGCCTTAGGACTCTGAGCATTTTACCACTGCTAAACAATGCTAAAGTGAATATGCTTCTCCCCTAAACATCATGACATTGGTGTATACCTAATTGGCATATTTGATGTACTGGTATGTCCCTTTTAAAGTGGTATACCATATACCCAGGGCCTGTACTTCAAATGCTACTAGTATACATGCAGCACTCATTGTGCCACTCACATAAAAAGCCTTTCAAATTTGTCTCACAGTGACTGTGTGTGCAATTTACTGCCACCTCGACTTGGCAATATAAACTACTTGCCAAGCATTTTTATTACATTTAAGTCACCCCTAAGGTAGGCCCTAAGTAACTCTAAGGGCAGGGTGCTATGTAAGTTAATGGTAGGACATGTACTTTTATGCTTTGCATGTTCTTGTTGTGATAAACAGCCTATTCCATTTTTCACTACTGTGAGGCTCTCATAGTTCAGCATTGGGAATTCCTTAATACACTTTTCAGATGTAATTCCTGATCAGAGAGGAGTAGCATTTTCATGTTTCGTATGTTTGGAATGGTAATGATAAATCCTCCTTACTGATGAAGTTGGATTTCACATTACTGTTTTAGAAATGCCACTTTTAGAAAGTGAAAGATAGCCCGGTGCGCCGTCGCGCACCAGATTCAAGATGCACTGCTATTGTAGGCAAAAGCCAATCATTGTTGACCTATGATTCCAATCTTTTTACAAAATAATCCAAGTAATCCATGTAGTCCTCAGTACTCCAAAGTAAACACGGAGTTGGCGTAATTTCAATCATTTAATGTTGAAGATATGCCCATCCAGGCCTTATCCTACAACACGTTGAATTCCACTATTCTTCCTGGGCATCCTAACAGTCATACATTCACCCAATGCCTTTCGGACACATTCAGTCCTTCGTCAGGGGTAACTATGATGTAAAAATAAAAAGCGCATCAACTACTCAAATTACCATAAACCTAGAGATGGCATAAATATAAACGTGAATGCTCATTATGACAAAGTATAAAATATGAATTTAAAAGAAGGAATTTCAAATATGTTGCTTTGAAATGAGAATGTCTTTGATGGTGTAGGGGGGAGCACTATGTTTCGGGGAATGTTTGGTAGACAGATTCTGCTGGTGAATATTTTACACTTTGTCATAATGAGCATTCACGTTTATATTTATGCCATCTCTATGTTTATGTTAATTTGAGTAGCTGATGCGCTTTTTGTTTTTACATCATAGTTACCCCTGACGAAGGACTGAACGTGTACGAAATGCATTGGGTGAATGTATGACTGTTAGGATGCCCAGCAAGAATGGTGGAATTGTAGGATAAGGCCTGGATGGGCATATCTTTAACATTAAATGATTGAAATTACGCCGCCTCCGTGTTTACTTTGGAGTACTGAGGACTACATGGATTACTTGGATTATTTTGTAAAAAGATTGGTATCATAGGTCAACAATGATTGGCTTTTGCCTACAATAGCAGTGCATCTTGAATCTGGTGCGCAACGGCGCACCGGGCTATCTTTCATTTTCATGAGCGTGCTACAGGGGTAGAGCACGCTTCAAGTTTGCACATTAATATTCTAAACATTATGCCATTGAGCACGCATTAAACTAGTTTGAATGTTTAAAGTCGGAGTGAACTCGATCAATTACAGTCAGAAGCAATACTTCTGACTGTATCTGTACTTACTGCTCTGTGTGTCTGACAGCCTGTCCCCAATACATTCAGAAGCAATACTTCTGACTGTATCTGTACTTACTGCTCTGTGTGTCTGACAGCCTGTCTCCAATACATTTCTGGGTTGGGTAACAGCTACACTTTGTGCATTCCCTCTAGACAGCCACAAACACAAGAAGGTGAGGGTCATCAGCATTCTGAGCACCCATCTGCACTAATCTCCATTCAGATGGTTCTTCGTTGGCAGGGAGGAATGGGAGGGGCTAACACTTACACTTCAATAGGTAGTGTCCTGTCCACACACAAAGCTCTGATTTACCCCCCCCCCCACACACACACACACAGGTAGCATTGGCAGACAGGACTGGGTTGAAAGTGGTCCTTGAGCACTTCAGAGAGATCTTTTGAAATCACCCCCTAAAATCAGACACTTCTGGATCTTGTACTGAAACTCTGTCAGAAGGACAGCTGTGCTGCTTAAAGGACTTCTCTTCTGGAAGGAATGCTTTTCTGCTTCTTGCCCTGCTGCCTGCTGCTCCCTGCTGCTCCCTGCAACTACCTGACTCTGATGGAAGGACTCTGTCTCCCCTCCAAGTGATCTCCAAGAGCTTGCTGGCTTGCCTCCTGTTTTCTGTTTGTCTCAGGGACACAAAAGACTTCCTACAATTCTGCTGGTGCTGCTGGACTCTGCCTTCTGTGAGTCCTACCTTGCATGAGGTGCCCCCTCCAAGTTTGGAGCCTCAGAAGTGGGCCCGGCAGCTGCTTTCATCAAAAAACCGACACATTGCATCGACTGCAATAAAAATTACACAGCATCGTCCTTCAACGCCGATGCAGAGGCTGCTCAGTGACAATGGTGCCACAGCCTGCGTAGCTCGACAAAGACGCAGTGCATTCACTTCAACGGAGCTCAGCGCGACATGGGACACCCTTTGCATGGCCCGATGTCGATAAAAGCTCCATCCAAGGTATTTCTTCAGCTGGACCTGTCTGGGTCCTGTAGGTGGCCTGCCGTTGATTGCGGTTTGTGTGAACTTTGGATTTGCACCGGTTGCTTGCGACCTCATGTAACCTTTTGACAACTAGTGACTTCTAAGCTCTATTTTTGCATTTAATCTTTAAAAATTCACATCTCGACATCTACGGATTGGATTTTTGTAGTTTTGCTCTCATTTTGCAAAGATAAATAGTCTCTATTTTTCTAAACCTGTGTGAAGTCTTTTAATGGTATATTCATTGTGTTACTGTCTGAATGTGTTGCCCAAATACTTCACACATTGCCTTTGTATTTAAGCCTGAATGCTCTGTGCTAAGCTACCAGAGGGTAAGCACAGGTTATCTTATTGTGTATCTAGCTTACCCTGACTAGAGTGGTGGTTCCTGCCTGGCCTTGGTGCAAACCTCAGCCAACCAGGAATCCCATTTCTAATATTGATGATCAGCGGTGAGGGTATTTAGACAGAATATCAAAAAAATGCCAAAATATTGAGCCTGAAATATTGTCAGCAAGAACATCGATGTCAAGAATATCGATTCTAAGGTAAGTAAAGATCAGTTTTTAAAATATAGCAGACATTAATATAGTTTGCAAGAATATAGTTGTTTAAAATATTGTTTTTTAATTAGTGTTATGTATTTCAGTATATATTTTAAATGTATGTGATGTATTTTTTTGTATAAGTATTGTTTATGTTTTTTAGTATATGTGTTAAATGTTTAGTAGTTATTAAATTTAATTTAATTACATTTTGTATTTTTTAGTTCCGTAGCGGATTGTGGGTTTATAGGAGAATAGGGTGGAAAGTAATTTAATTATAATAAATTAATGATTATTTTGTATTTGCAATATTATTTATTTCATTGATATTTAATTGTGTTAGTTGTGCTTTTAATTTTTGGGGGGTAAATTGTACGTGTGGGTCTGTGGGGTTTATAGGGGTAAAGGGTGGGAAGTAATTTATTTGTAATTAATTAATAATTAGTTGTTAATTAATATTAATTAATTGAAAATGATGTTAAATGTGTAATTTGTTTTAGGTGTGTCTTGTGGGATTACAGGGGTAAAGAGTGGGAAGTAATTTATTTTTAAATAATTAATAATTAGTTCTCAAGTAATATAAAATACGTAATTGATGATTAATATTAATTAGTTAATTGTTAATTAATTAGGTTAATTGTTTAATAAATTGTTTTTAGTTGCAGGTTTTGGGTTTATACGGGTAAAGGGTGCGAAGTTAATTAATTTTAATTAATTATAATTTGGCTTTTGATTATTAATATTTGCTTAATTGATCATTAATTATGTTAATTGTGCAATGAAATTTGTTTATTTAGATTTTAGATGTGGGTTGTGGGTTTTGTAGGGGTATGGGGTGGGAAGTAAATTCATTTTGTTAATTGTATAAATAATGTTTTGTTAAATGTTATGAGTGTGTTGTGTGTTTTGGGGTATATTGTGAGAAGTACATTAATTATAAATACTTAATAATTAATATTTAATTAATGAAAATTAGTTTGTTGATGAATATTTATATTAATAGTGTAAATAATGTTTTAGGTGCAGGTTGTGAGTTTTGTGGTGTTATAGGGTGGGAAGTAACTAAACTAAATTTATGTAATAAATAATGTTTTTGTTAATAGATAATTTCTACATAAAAATATTTATTGGTATGAAAATTATTTTTTTAAATATTAAATATATTTTTCTTTTATTTTTCAACATATTTGTATTTTTTTTATTTACTTTGTTTTTAAAATAATTTTATTTAGTTTGTTTTTAATGTTGAACTATCTGCAGTGTGAATAGTAAATTGTACCCCTCTGCATTCCAACATTTTCCCTACTGTTGCACTTATTGGAGTGGGAATAGTAAATTTTACCCCTCCGCAATCCAACACTTTCTCTACTGTTGTACTGACTGGAATGTGAATAGTAAATTTAACCCCTCTGCTATCCAACACTTTCCCTACTGTTGCACTTATTGGAGTGGAATAGTGAATTTTACCCCTCTGCAATCCAACACTTTCCCTACTGTTGTACTGACTGGAGTGGGAATAGTACATTTTACTCCTCCGCCATCCAACACTTTCCCTACTGTTATACTCATTGGGGTGGGAATAGTACATTTTATCCCTCCGTCATTTAACACTGTCCCTACTTTTGTAGTGATTGGAGGTGGAATAGTAAATTTTACCCCTTCGCACTCCAACAGTTTTCCTACTGTTGTACTGGCTAGAGTGGGTACAGTAAATATTACCTATCCATAATTCAACACTTTTATTACTGTTGCATTTATTGGAGGAAGATTTGTAAAGTGTAACCAGTTTTATTATTTTTGCGTTGTGTGATGTGGGAGTAGTAAATGTTTTATATATTTTATTTTAATAGATTGCGTAGTTTGGTATAAATTGTAGAGGGAATAGTAGATGTATTGAATTTTATATTTCATAATTTATTTTATGCTGACATAATTTATATTATTATGTTTTTGTTTATTTAAAGTTATAATATTGTTAATTATTAATATTTCTAATGTGTAAAATAATTTTTACTAAATGTAAAAAATTGTAACTTGTTTAATGTTTTTATTTAATTAGAACGGTTTGTTTTGTAAAGATTTTGTGGCCTATTACGATGACGGGCAGACTTATGTCCGCCAGGCACCATCTCGGAAACAAACCGACCGACCTCTGGTCAGTGGTACCGACCGCCTCATCAGAACAGTGTTCAGTCGCATACTCTCGCATTCCTCTATGGGAGCTCATGTTATGGCCGTAAACAGGCCGTAACACAAGCTCTCATAGAGGAATGGGAGTCTGTGTTCATCCCTGCACCGTGTGGAAGGCACCTCAGGGTGCCTGCCACACTGTGCAGGGATGAACATGGGCCACCATAGGTGTCCCCTCGACCCCCAACCAGAGGCCGATGAGGCAAGGGGGCCCTGTTAGTGGCCCCCATACTCGCTCTCCATTAGGCTTTTCATGCCGCACAGCCCAACATGGAAAGCCTGCTGGAGACTGAATATCGTAATCCCAAGGGGGAAAGGTCACCCTTTGGGATTACAGGCCGGCCTCTGACTGACTGACGGGCTCCTTGAGCCCGTCAGAAGCGAGCCGGAATGACCGGTCGATTTAAGTTCAGACCGCCAGCATTGTAATGCGGCGGTCAGAAATTAAACCGTGATGCGGCCTGGAAAGGCCCCGACCGACGGTCGGAGCCTTTCCAGGCCGCATCGTAATCGGCCCTATATGTTAATGGTATATGTATATATATACTTATTTGTTTTTAAATTATTTTTAAGTTATACTATAAATTAAAATTATTAGTTTACTAACTTTTGTAAGTAGATATATGTGAAAATATATATTAATTATATATGTGTGTTTCACTTTTTAAAATTAAGTGTATTGTTATATTTATTTTTGTTAAATTAATGTTCTTCTTTAATATAGTTTCGGGCTTATTATGATTTCGGGCGGAATCATTTCCCGACCGACTGATTTCAATGCGACCAAACACAGTTTGGTTGTATGGTCCCTTTTCTCAATGGGAGCTTGTGTTACAGCCGTAAACCGGCTATAACACAAGCTCCCATTGAGGAAAGGGAGGTGCAGTTCATCCCTGCACCCCGTGGCAGGCACCTCAGGTGCCTGCCACAAGGTGCAGGGATCAACAGGCCCCTCGGCCTCCAACCGGAGGCCGTGCACCAAAGGAGTTCCTGCTGTGGGCCCCCAAACACGCTTTCCGACATGGTTTCTATGTCGGACATGCCGGCATGGAAACCATGTCAGAAACCGTTCATTGTTATCTCAAGGGCAGAAAGGCCCCTCCTTTGAGATTATAGGCCGGATTCTGACTGGCGGAAGGGCTCTCCGAGCCCGTCGGAAGCCAGCTGGAATGACCGGCCGGTTTACTTTCCGACCTCCTCCAATATAATGAGGCGGTCGGAAAGTAAACCGACCAGCCCATTACGATACAGCCCTAAACGGGATGTATCATACTCGGCCCCTTAATATTTATTATTTTATTTTATATATATTTAAAAATCGATATTTGATATAACTATATTAATGACATCGATATTTTTTTTTTCAATATTTTTGTACTTACCATTATAAAGATATGATGATTATATTTTTGTCATCGATGTTTTGGTCCTGATATTTTTCTGTCTCGATATTTGCAAGGTCAATATTCTGTCAGTGAACCACAGTGAGGATAGGATTTGTGTTTGTGCAATACCATATAGTAACTCATTGTTCACTACAATTCTATACTGAGACCAATTCGACAGTTTTTCAATTCTCCTTGTTCTGACATCTTTTGATTTTTCCAAAGTCCTTTTGCCCAAGTCTAATTTTTCTCTGCAATGTCTGTGGTCCTACCTGGCAAGATGAAATTCAAGCAGGCCAACCTTGAAGCATGCACAGTGGCTCAGCTCAAGGGGTTCAACCAGGAGAAAGATTGTTCCACAAGGGTAGTGCCAAGAAGGTAGAGCTTCAGACAGCCTTGAGAGCATGGGCAGAGGCCCACCCATAAGGAGAAGTGGATGAGGAGAGAACGGCGTCTGAGGAAGGATCAGAGCTGGACCGAAATGAGGGTATTGACATGCAGTCTACAGAGGTGGGGAGCAATTTCCTTCCAGGGCTGGCAGTCCACTCTAGAGCAAAGCAATACCAAAGGGGATGATGGACGGAGCGTTAGAGCAAATCAAACACTCACCCCCAGTCAACTGATCTGGGTTTAATCCATCAACATTCTTTAGCTCACTCCACCACCCCAGTTCAGACATGGCCATATGCAAATCAGTCTGACCCCTGTGCCTCATGGGAACAGTCAGCCCGAACTGCCAAGCCATGTCTTCCCTGGACCGGGAAACAAGCATCCTGGGACCGGTTTCGGGTTCAAAACCCTCATCAGCCAGGCTATCTTGAATCCAGTGGCAAAGTGAGCAAGGGACCCACGTCTGGGCATACCCTGCCAACTTAGGGCTAACAAAGCGATACCAAAGGGGATGATGGACGGAGCGCTAGAGCCAAATCAAACACTCACCCCCAGTCAACTGATCTGGGTTTAATCCATCATCATTCTTTAAGCTCACTCCACCACCCCAGTTCAGACATGGCCATATGCAAATCAGTCTGACCCTGTGCCTCATGGGAACAGTCCAGCCCGAACTGCTAAGCCATGTCTTCCTGGAACGGAAACAAGCATCCTGGGACCGGTTTCGGGTTCAAAACCCTCATCAGCCAGGCTATCTTGAATCCAGTGGCAAAGTGAGCAAGTTGGCAGGGTATACCCAGACGTGGGTCCCTTGCTCACTGAAGACATGGCTTGGCAGTTCGGGCTGGACTGTTCCCATGAGGCACAGGGTCAGACTGATTTGCATATGGCCATGTCTGAACTGGGGTGGTGGAGTGAGCTAAAGAATGATGATGGATTAAACCCAGATCAGTTGACTGGGGGTGAGTGTTTGATTTGCTCTAACGCTCCGTCCATCATCCCCTTTGGTATCGCTTTGTTAGCCCTAAGTTGGCAGGGTATGCCCAGACGTGGGTCCCTTGCTCACTTTGCCACTGGATTCAAGATAGCCTGGCTGATGAGGGTTTTGAACCCGAAACCGGTCCCAGGATGCTTGTTTCCGGTCCAGGGAAGACATGGCTTGGCAGTTCGGGCTGGACTGTTCCCATGAGGCACAGGGTCAGACTGATTTTGCATATGGCCATGTCTGAACTGGGGTGGTGGAGTGAGCTAAAGAATGATGATGGATTAAACCCAGATCAGTTGACTGGGGGTGAGTGTTTGATTTGCTCTAGCGCTCCGTCCATCATCCCCTTTGGTATCGCTTTGTTCGCCCTAAGTTGGCAGGGTATGCCCAGACGTGGGTCCCTTGCTCACTTTGCAACTGGATTCAAGATAGCCTGGCTGATGAGGGTTTTGAACCCGAAGCCGGTCCCAGGATGCTTGTTTCCGGTCGAGGAAAGACATGGCTTGGCAGTTCGGGCTGGACTGTTCCCATGAGGCACAGGGTCAGACTGATTTGCATATGGCCATGTCTGAACTGGGGTGGTGGAGTGAGCTAAAGAATGATGATGGATTAAACCCAGATCAGTTGACTGGGGGTGAGTGTTTGATTTGCTCTAACGCTCCGTCCATCATCCCCTTTGAGTATCGCTTTGTTCGCCCTAAGTTGGCAGGGTATGCCCAGACGTGGGTCCCTTGCTCACTTTGCCACTGGATTCAAGATAGCCTGGCTGATGAGGTTTTGAACCCGAAACCGGTCCCAGGATGCTTGTTTCCGGTCCAGGGAAGACATGGCTTGGCAGTTCGGGCTGGACTGTTCCCATGAGGCACAGGGTCAGACTGATTTGCATATGGCCATGTCTGAACTGGGGTGGTGGAGTGAGCTAAAGAATGATGATGGATTAAACCCAGATCAGTTGACTGGGGGTGAGTGTTTGATTTGCTCTAGCGCTCCGTCCATCATCCCCTTTGGTATCGCTTTGTTCGCCCTAAGTTGGCAGGGTATGCCCAGACATGGGTCCCTTGCTCACTTTGCCACTGGATTCAAGATAGCCTGGCTGATGAGGGTTTTGAACCCGAAACCGGTCCCAGGATGCTTGTTTCCGGTCCAGGGAAGACATGGCTTGGCAGTTCGGGCTGGACTGTTCCCATGAGGCACAGGGTCAGACTGATTTGCATATGGCCATGTCTGAACTGGGGTGGTGGAGTGAGCTAAAGAATGATGATGGATTAAACCCAGATCAGTTGACTGGGGGTGAGTGTTTGATTTGCTCTAGCGCTCCGTCCATCATCCCCTTTGGTATCGCTTTGTTCGCCCTAAGTTGGCAGGGTATGCCCAGACGTGGGTCCCTTGCTCACTTTGCCACTGGATTCAAGATAGCCTGGCTGATGAGGGTTTTGAACCCGAAACCGGTCCCAGGATGCTTGTTTCCGGTCCAGGGAAGACATGGCTTGGCAGTTCGGGCTGGACTGTTCCCATGAGGCACAGGGTCAGACTGATTTGCATATGGCCATGTCTGAACTGGGGTGGTGGAGTGAGCTAAAGAATGATGATGGATTAAACCCAGATCAGTTGACTGGGGGTGAGTGTTTGATTTGCTCTAACGCTCCGTCCATCATCCCCTTTGGTATCGCTTTGTTCGCCCTAAGTTGGCAGGGTATGCCCAGACGTGGGTCCCTTGCTCACTTTGCCACTGGATTCAAGATAGCCTGGCTGATGAGGGTTTGAACCCGAAACCGGTCCCAGGATGCTTGTTTCCGGTCCAGGGAAGACATGGCTTGGCAGTTCGGGCTGGACTGTTCCCATGAGGCACAGGGTCAGACTGATTTGCATATGGCCATGTCTGAACTGGGGTGGTGGAGTGAGCTAAAGAATGATGATGGATTAAACCCAGATCAGTTGACTGGGGGTGAGTGTTTGATTTGCTCTAGCGCTCCGTCCATCATCCCCTTTGAGTATCGCTTTGTTCGCCTAAGTTGGCAGGGTATGCCCAGACGTGGGTCCCTTGCTCACTTTGCCACTGGATTCAAGATAGCCTGGCTGATGAGGGTTTTGAACCCGAAACCGGTCCCAGGATGCTTGTTTCCGGTCCAGGGAAGACATGGCTTGGCAGTTCGGGCTGGACTGTTCCCATGAGGCACAGGGTCAGACTGATTTGCATATGGCCATGTCTGAACTGGGGTGGTGGAGTGAGCTAAAGAATGATGATGGATTAAACCCAGATCAGTTGACTGGGGGTGAGTGTTTGATTTGCTCTAGCGCTCCGTCCATCATCCCCTTTGGTATCGCTTTGTTCGCCCTAAGTTGGCAGGGTATGCCCAGACGTGGGTCCCTTGCTCACTTTGCCACTGGATTCAAGATAGCCTGGCTGATGAGGGTTTTGAACCCGAAACCGGTCCCAGGATGCTTGTTTCCGGTCCAGGGAAGACATGGCTTGGCAGTTCGGGCTGGACTGTTCCCATGAGGCACAGGGTCAGACTGATTTGCATATGGCCATGTCTGAACTGGGGTGGTGGAGTGAGCTAAAGAATGATGATGGATTAAACCCAGATCAGTTGACTGGGGGTGAGTGTTTGATTTGCTCTAGCGCTCCGTCCATCATCCCCTTTGGTATCGCTTTGTTCGCCCTAAGTTGGCAGGGTATGCCCAGACGTGGGTCCCTTGCTCACTTTGCCACTGGATTCAAGATAGCCTGGCTGATGAGGGTTTTGAACCCGAAACCGGTCCCAGGATGCTTGTTTCCGGTCGAGGAAGACATGGCTTGGCAGTTCGGGCTGGACTGTTCCCATGAGGCACAGGGTCAGACTGATTTGCATATGGCCATGTCTGAACTGGGGTGGTGGAGTGAGCTAAAGAATGATGATGGATTAAACCCAGATCAGTTGACTGGGGGTGAGTGTTTGATTTGCTCTAGCGCTCCGTCCATCATCCCCTTTGGTATCGCTTTGTTCGCCCTAAGTTGGCAGGGTATGCCCAGACGTGGGTCCCTTGCTCACTTTGCCACTGGATTCAAGATAGCCTGGCTGATGAGGGTTTTGAACCCGAAACCGGTCCCAGGATGCTTGTTTCCGGTCCAGGGAAGACATGGCTTGGCAGTTCGGGCTGGACTGTTCCCATGAGGCACAGGGTCAGACTGATTTGCATATGGCCATGTCTGAACTGGGGTGGTGGAGTGAGCTAAAGAATGATGATGGATTAAACCCAGATCAGTTGACTGGGGGTGAGTGTTTGATTTGCTCTAGCGCTCCGTCCATCATCCCCTTTGGTATCGCTTTGTTCGCCCTAAGTTGGCAGGGTATGCCCAGACGTGGGTCCCTTGCTCACTTTGCCACTGGATTCAAGATAGCCTGGCTGATGAGGGTTTTGAACCCAGAAACCGGTCCCAGGATGCTTGTTTCCGGTCCAGGAAGACATGGCTTGGCAGTTCGGGCTGGACTGTTCCCAAGAGGCACAGGGTCAGACTGATTTGCATATGGCCATGTCTGAACTGGGGTGGTGGAGTGAGCTAAAGAATGATGATGGATTAAACCCAGATCAGTTGACTGAGGGTGAGTGTTTGATTTGCTCTAGCGCTCCGTCCATCATCCCCTTTGGTATCACTCTAGAGCAGGCAGCATTGTGTCTTCAAGGAGACTGTCCTCAAAGGAGATGGAGGTCAGGAGGGAGGAGAGGAAATTAAGGCTAGAGTTTGCCAAGATGGAGAAGGACAAGGAGCAGACCCTTGCTCTTGCTAAGCTTGAGAAGGAGCAAGCTCTTGAAGAGAAGAGGATAGTTATGGAGGAAACAAAAATAGCCCATGAGGTAAGCCTCAGCTAGCTGGATATTAGAGCCCTCCAGATGGGGTCCAGCAACAGCAATGTTTGTGGCAGCATACCTGCAGTATCTGCACATGAGTCCAGTTTCTATATCCCAAAAGAGATGGTGCCCAGTCACAATGTGGGGGATGACATTGATAAATGGCTGTCAGTCTATGCAGTGGCTTTGAAAGTGCACACAGTTGTAGAGGAGTTCTCAGGGGTAGTCTTTGGTGGTACATGCCCATGGTGGAGAGGGACACACTCCTTACACTAGAGGTGGGGGCCCAGACCAACTACACTTTCATGAAGACCATTTTTGTTAGATTTGGGTTGCCACCTGAGGAGTACAGGCAAAGGTTGAGGGCTAGTCACAAACTCCCTACACAAATATTGGGTGGATTTTCTGCATTATGCTGGTAAGGCACTGTAGGGCTGGGTGAGGGGCGGCAAAGTAAATAATTATGAAGGGTTGTACAACTTGTTTTTGAAGGAGCACATTCTTGATACTTGTTTTCCAGAGCGTGGCCAACACTTGCTTGATAGCAAACTTACTGATGCCAGGACTCTTGCTGAGGAGGTGGACCTCTGGGTCAGCATCAGAGTGTCCAAAAAGGTATCTGGGGGGACTCCCAAAAGGGTGGTCAGGGTCCCAACCAGAAAGAGTGGGGAGATAAAAAGATTGAGTTCTCTAAAGGCCCCCAAACAACTCACAGAGGAAAGGGTCTGGTTCACATTCCCAATCTAGCCACCAGAAGAAAGCTTACCCTGACAAAGGTCAGCAGTCGAAGCCCATCAAGTGCTATTAGTGCTACGAGTATGGACACTACAAAGGGGATCCCAAGTCCAAAAAGAGCACCACCTCCCACTGGAGGTAAGATTCGAGGGGTGGCTAGCATAGTGCTGGGTAGGAGTTTGTTCCAGGTAATGGGGTGGTTACAGGGGTTAACCTAGTGTCCCTGGGAGACAGTGAGATGGGTCCTAAGATTAACGCTGAGCGTAAAATCCGCTCCGCTCGCGGAGTTTGCAGATTTTTGGCAACTTTGCGTTCCGTGCAGAACGCGGAGTTACCGAAAACTCCGCGCTCCGCAACAGAGGGAAGTTTTTTTGGTGTCCGCGCGCTCAAAATGCATTTTTGTGCGTGCAGGAGCGACTTACCGGGATGCCTGCGTTCGCCGACGAGCTTTCCCATCCGTTCACGAGTGCCACGAGAGTGTGCGATCGCGAACACGTCATTCGGGCGCGCCATCGGACTTCCGGCGGAAGTTTGTGAAGATCGCGATCCCGAACACGTAGAATTTGCAATCTGGAGAAGAATCTCTCTCGAGCAGCATCAAAACCTTCTCGAAATGATGATTTGGACTAAAAAAACTCCTCAGATTAACATTTGGCTGTACTTTTTTGTGCAAGGAGTCCTTTTTCTTTTTTTTTGAAGAGGAAGGAAGTGACCCAGAGTCTCCAACTTCCTGTTCCTGTCCAGCAGGCTCCTCCCAGTGCTTTGTCCATCTCCTGTTCACTTTTCATTTGGATTTGGAGCTGGAAGGATCACTCTTTGTGTCTGCTGCATCATAAATCATTGGATTTGAGGACTTTTGGTTTTGAGATTTCACATGTAAGTTGGAAAATTGGTGTTGTTTGTTTGATTGGGGCATTGCACCTACATTTTTTTGTACTTTTCATCATTTTTATTACTGTATTGTGGGTGGCCTGTAGTTTCAGTAGGGGTCTAGTTGTTTCTTTGTATGTAAATTTTCTTCTAGTTATCTTTTATAAAGGAAACATGTTGCAAAGTTCACTACATTTTCTCCAACTTTTGAAATCAATTTGCAATTTTTATTTAATTCACTAGCCCAGTAGTCTGCCAATAGGCCTTTCAGCCAGTAGACCCAGAGCTACTCATAGGTGCATGAAACAACTGTTTCTGTGATGTCTGTTGAATTTAAGCATCATTTAGGGAATAGATGGCATTGGATTGAAATGCAAAATGTGTTTTTTTGGGTATTTTCCTTTTTTTATGTGTGTTAAATAAATGCCTTTGTTGGATGTGTGTGGTTGTAACTTGCAAACCTTTTTTAGCCCTTTGGATTTTCATTTTTGGCATTGTTGCATTAAAGCTGTGTTGTTTAGCATGCCTCCTTTGTCTGGCCAGTGTGTGAGTGTATTTGTAATAGTGGGCCAGCATTTGCCTTGGCTGAGCCTCCCATTGTGGCCAGGGGCCATTTTGTAAAGTCTGTGTCCATATAGGCCTGCTTGAGTTCATTGTTTTCCAGGCCTCCTGCTTGTTGTTGTTGTGAGTGACCATTTGGCTGGTGGCCATTTTGTGGTGGTGGTAGTGCTTTTGCCATAGACCTGCATGTCTTCTTTCCTTTGTTCCTCTTGGCTTATTGCTTCTTGTTGTGGCCTGCCTGGCGATGTGGCTGGCGGCCATTTTGTGAAGGCAGCCAGTGTGCTTTTGCCATAGGCCTGCATTGTCTGTCTTCCCTTTCTTGTTGTTGTGGCCTGGCTATGTGGCTGGCGGCCATTTTGTGAAGGCAGCCTGTGTGCTTCTGCATTAGGCCTGCATGTCTTTCTCTTTCCTTTCTTCCTCTTGGCTTATTTGCTTCTATCCATTGTCAGCTGCAGCTCCCTGAATGTTGAATCCCACCTGATGCACAATGCCAAACAGGGTCCGTTACATTTGTATTTTTGTTGTTCTTCTTTCCTATCCTTCCTCAGTGTACTGTACACTAGTACACCATGAAGGCCCTTGTTTTTATCAGTCTCACAAATGTCTACACTGTATTATGTTTTTTAATAACAGATTTAATAAATATAATAATATTAATAAGTGTGACCACACACAAAGTTATATATTATATTTGTTAGTTTGTACTAGTAGTAATTGAACCACAACAACGTTTCACTGATCTTTGCTTTTAGGTCCACAAAAGAGGGGGAGGCGTCATCACCCATTGTACTGCCAGACAGAAGTCCTGCTGCGCATGACGTCACGTGACGTGTGACCACAGACATCTCTTCAACTTGTGCCACTGCGCGCAGCTGACATCTGAAGAAGATGGCCCCAAAGAAAGAACCAGGTCCTTCAGTACCAAGAAAGCTGCCAGTGAGAAGAAGGAACTGCCACTTACCAAGATTGGTGTGCCACCCAAGATCTTTTTTGGGAAATCAAAAATTGCGCCTGCAGCAGTGGTGTCCAGGGAGCAAGCTGGGAGCAGCACCTCCACATCAGTGGACCCACCCCTTCAACCTAGGCCCAAACCCATGTCTGTCGCAGAGGCAGCCAGTCTAATAACGGCAACGCCAACGAGCAGTGATGTTGAAATTGACTTATCGTTATCTCAAAGTAGTACCCAATCAATCCAGGGAACTGAGAAAAGTGGGCAACAACAGCTGCAACCGCCCCCAATAGTAGTTGTTCCTCCCGAAGTAGGGGCAGTTCAGGAGATAGAGCTTCCTGCAGAGGAAGAAGAGCAAGCCACTCTTTCAGAAGATCCATTGTCTTCCAGATCCATAGCAAGGAAAAGGAAGGTTAGTCCATCAACTTCTTCTGAAAGCCCCCCTTCTGATAATCAAGACACCACTTGGATCCCACCACCTCAGTCTGAGAGTGAGACACACCACAAGACAAGGCTAGGGAAAAGGAAGGTTCCAGAAAGCCTTAGAGTTATGGAGGTAGATGTAGAAGAGGAGTATGATGATGACAAGGCAGTCATCATGGACATTAGTCCCGCCCCAGTGGAGACCCACATTACCCTATCCCAAATTGCTGTGAGGGATGTGGCATGGATATCGCCAACACAGATCATACCACCAACACCACCTCCAGCTTCCATATTTCACCGGCAGCCACGTACATCCAGCACAAGTACCACCACTGTAGAAGTAGGTACTGCAGAGAGTCAAACTTCACACCCACCTAACAGTTCATCTGGCATTGCAAGTGGCACCAGCAGCAGCACCAGGAAGTTGACCTCCCCAGTTTGGGACTTCTTTTCGGTTGGCAGGAAGGAGGTGAACATTGCTATATGCTCCATTTGTGGACAAGGCGTTAGTCGGGGTAAGCGTGGTACAAACTATGGTACCAGAGGCCAAACAACCCATCTGAAAAAACACCACTTGATCCAGAGGGAGGCCCACCTTAGCGGCCAAAAAACTGCACCCATTGCTGTTGGTGGGGATGAAGAAGAAGTAGAAGAAGATACGATCGTGGTGGAAGGTGAACAAGAGGGAGACATTTTCTCTGGTACACAAAGTAGCCCTGTCCCAAGCAGTACAGTGGTACTGCTCACATCCTCATCAGCAACATCTCAGTGGCACAAGAGTAAGAGTCAGGCTGAGACACCAGAGGGTCCCAGGCAAGAGAGTACTGCAATGAAAAAACGTGCGTTTAGCACAACATCTGGCGTCAAGAAGTCACCTGCATCAGTGGCACCAGAAAAGAAAAAAATCCAGGCTACCATTCTCAGCATGTTTAGGTCAAAAGGGCAGTACGAACGCAACCACCCAACGGCACGTTTGTACAATGCGAAGCTGGCTAAAATGTTAGTGCTGGACCTCCTCCCTTTTTCTTTTGTGGAAGGTGTGGGTTTTCTTGAATTTGTGACAGCCATCTGCCCAAAAGGGAAGGTTCCCAGCCTGTCCTATTTCACCAGAGTTGCTGTTCCAGCACTACATCACGACGTGCTGAAATTGCTTGGACAAGCTTTGCAGCAGAGTGCTGTTCACACTATCCACCTGACAACAGACACTTGGACGAGTTGCCAAGCCACTGATTACATGTGCATCACTGCACACTGGATCTCTTTTGTGAGGGTTAGAGAAAATATATCTGCAGCAGGTGTTGTTGACACTGCTGAGATTTTTAATGCCACTCGGAAACATGCAACTGTAGCCATGTTCGCCATGGAGAAATCTCATACTGCTGCAAACATTTTGGAAGACTTTGACAGCAAGGTCTTTGAATGGCTGCGCCCAAGAGGGCTTAGCATTGGTTTTGTTGCCACGGACAATGGCAGTAATATAGTTAGGGCCATGTACGATGGTGGCTATTTCAGGGTCCTGTGTTTGGCGTACTGCATTAACATCATTGTTCAAGACTTTCTGAAAAAAGAAGACCGAGTCAGTAACTTACTGACTACCTGCAGAAGAATCTGCACACATTTCAGCCATTCTTTTAAAGCCCGGAAGCAGCTGAGGATCATTCAACGTGAGCATAGAGTGCCAGTTAGAGCACTCATCCAGGAGGTGCCAACACGTTGGAACTCAACTTATTACATGCTTGAACATCTGTTTGAGCAGTACAGACCAATCAATGAATATGTCATGCAAAGAGGGAATGCTACTGTGAAAGGCATGACCATTGAGATGGACCAATGGGGCCTAGTTAAATGCCTGACAGAGATGCTACTTCCTTTTGAGCTCTTCACACGTGAAGTCAGCAAGGAGGACTGTGCTATGGGTCAAGCTATCCCATTGTTGCACATGCTACAGGAACAGCTGAAGGGAGTGTCTGCAATGTACGCAGGTGTGGAGTAAAAAAAAGAAGCATATGAGTTTGTGGAGAGCTTAACCCTTCGCTTATCTGCAAATACAAGGGTTCAAAGAGACATTGTGTCATCCAACCATTACATTTTTGTCACAATTCTGGATCCACGGTACAAAGCAGTACTGAACACATTGATTCCTTTTTCAGAAGTGGATATTACCAAGTACAAAACTTGGATAGCTGCGGAAGCCAGTCGCTTAGAAAAAGAACGGCTGGGAATTAGAGGCCCGCTACTCCAGTCCACAACAAGTACTGCAGGGCAGCCGGCGTCAAGTTCAACTTCAGAGCCTGAGGGCAGTGCGGTTGGTTCACAGCAGTCAAAACCACCAACACCAAGAACAACATCAACAAGAACAGGAGCATCAGCCCCACCAAAATCGGCACAGGAATGGTTTTTACAGCAACGGCTTGTTAGGTGCAGTGCTGAGGCAAAGACAAAAGAGGCCGAGCAAAGCAGAGCACCCCTGATCATTGAGCGGATGGGCCAGGCCTATCTGGATGACTCAACAGAGGTCTACATTGATCAAAACCCATTGGTGTATTGGTATGTGAAAAGGCGCCAATGGCCAGTGCTCAGCAGGCTGGCGATAAAATATCTGGCTTGCCCTGTCGCAAGTGTTTCTTCTGAGCGTTTTCAGTGCTGCTGGTGCCGTTCTGACAGTGAGAAGGAATAGTCTCTTGCCCCAAAACGTGGAGAGCTTAACCATGATCAAAATGAATCAGCACTTTATACCACCGGATTACACCATACCTGAAGTAGCACAGCAGGAAGATGATGATGGTGACTTCGGTCATGGAAGTATGTTAGATGACCTACTTCTGGATGAACCACCAGAGTTTGAGGATGAGCACTACTCCCCTTACAACTAGGCTTTCGACTTGTTACTTTCTTTCTTGCTTATTTACTTTTATTATTTGTGTGTGTCTCTGTCTTTCTGGTTCGAATCACAACAAATCCATCACCACCGTCTTACTCTTTTATTGCTGGATTGGAGATGCAACTGTGTGCAGTCAGTGAAGAAGTA
Organism: Calotriton arnoldi; assembly: GCA_963921515.1. Classification (NCBI taxonomy): domain Eukaryota; kingdom Metazoa; phylum Chordata; class Amphibia; order Caudata; family Salamandridae; genus Calotriton; species Calotriton arnoldi. Next base: position 92,278 of record CAWUFW010017171.1, on the reverse strand, counting down.
AGTCCACTCCTCCGAGTCCTGCTCCAGTCCACTCCTGACTCGCCCTAAATCCATTTCCCTCAAGCCAGACATTGGATGGAGAATAGTACAAGAAATATGTGCCTGCCTCATCGAGTCCCTCCCAAAAACCTGACTATAGCTATCCTCCTTTCCGAGCCGAGAGGGACTGCCCCTTAAGAACAGGTAAATGATGGCATGCATTGGACGCTGACTCTGAGTGATTGGTGTTTGTGTTGTTGTTGTGCATGAAGTCTACTAGTATAATGTACACACAAAAAAGTGACTCAAGTCAATGTTTCCCTTCTTCTTGTTTAATAACAAAATTGTACTACTGCAGGCCGATCCATTTAGTTTTTTATTCTGGAATCCGGACTCACTCGATACACTACAGAGTTGGACACCATGATGACCATACTATACTCGCAGTCAGTCAGTAGGATCGGAGATGATTGATGGAATAACTTGGGGCGTTTCATGAAGTGGCCTAAAAGGTAAACAAGTCAACAACAACCACACCAGACCTACATGTCTGTGCAGTGGTGGAGGCAAGTGTAGTGGTATGACTGACAGCAGTGCATTGATTTAGTTACTTAATTTGGAAAATGCTATGTTGCTGTATATGTGTACACTGCTCAGGGCTGTCTGGCTCAAAATCTAAGCTAAGTTGACGTTGAGTGGGCGCCGCGGGCCTGCCTCTGTCCTGTTGTTGTTGTAGGTTAATGCTGGGAACAGAGTAGACATGATTTAGCCAAGCCGCCTCTGAAAGTGTTCTTGTTGCACTGTTGTATTCCTCTTAGGGTGTCCATACACGGGCTTTCCTGTATCATGTCCTTATATAGGCACAATTTGCCCTGCCCTTATATAGGCATAGAATCCCAGTCCTTATTTAGGCATTAAACCATGCACTCCAAATACAGGCATGGTCTCCGACATCCGTCCACCCTAACGTCACAACGAGTTCTTGAAGAACAGACCCTTAGGCTTCGGGAGTTTCCCTAGCACAGGACTATTGATTTCTTCAAGGACTCATCTATTATGCATGAACCGTTATACCTTAGGGGTTCATTCATGATGTCTTCCACTGACCGATTCACGTCAATGCTAACATTGTGAGGTACTTCTCAGGTATAAATATACCTTCCCTAGCCCTTGTAAATCAGAGGAGACCTCGACTTCAGAGGAGCCCGTTTCCCGGCCTGACGCACTGAGAAGACGCTGTCATCCCTGCACGCAGAGAGTCCAGCTTCCAGTGATCTAACTTCCCTTGCGGGGTGTTGGAGTTCGAGTCTGGCAAAGAGATTCCCACCTCTCTCATTCTAAAAGGTATGGAGCTGACTAGAACCTAGAGGGACTCTTGGCATACTTGGCATACTAGGCTTAACATACTCTTAGTATACTATAGTAAGGAATACTTCACCTACTTCATACCTCTCCCTACCCCTAGGTTAGGTTAGGTACATTGGGGTAGAACTAGCTTAGAAACGCATCGTATGAGTACTCGCATTTTTTAGTCTGTGTTATTTATGTAAATGAATATCTACTAAAAATCACGTTAGTGCAGTATTATTTCTTTCTACTGCTTACGCTGTACCTTATTTATCTTGCATACTGTCTTGTGATCGTAACAGCACATTTTACTTACACCAGAAACAAGACTGTTCAATAAATCTTTTATTGAAACGCCCGTCTATTCTTTCTGTGTAACTTTGAGGAAAACTAAGCATGCACGACTGAGCTGAGTGAAATAGTTATCTATTGTTTCCACGACTCTGGGACACGTTCTGATTCTAAAGGGAAACAAAGTGGTCATGTTTTGCGGCTGCCAGAAACTACTCCCTTCTTGTTTGTCAAGGAGTTTCTAGTGGCCTCTGAGCTAGCTGGCACAAGTAATTAAGTTTAATATACTCGATAGGGACATACTGACCTTAGTCTTATGTCAAACCTATAGGGTATATTATTCCAATGCGCAGAGCCTATTAGGGAAATAGGAGCTACACTACATGGCGCCCAACGTTTGGTAAGGCGGTAATTTAACGCTAGATACTGAGTAACTCAGCTGTGCTTTTTCTCTCAGAGACCCCTACCCATATACTCCAAAAGACGTCTGGAGTGGGCAGGGTTAAGTATCCGCCACGGCTACATAGGGAAGCACCCTATATATTAGCTGTTTGGTTTGATCAACATTGAAGGATACACTGTTCCAAAATATTGTGCACCTTATCTTTGTTTCCTTGAAACTTGTTCTACATTTTTCAAAAAACAAAATGTCCATAACAGGGGACGAAGCCACCGGAAACGGTGGAGCTGTGGCTGATCCAGCCCAAGCAGCAGTTTTTAACTTTACCGGTTTAAATGAAACGGAGGAGGGTGTCATAGACATCCATCCAAACTTAAGAAGAGCCATCACTCTAAAACTCATAAAACACGGCCTACCACCAAGAGGCGGTAGAGCAGTTTTCGTGATAGAGGCACACGAATCCTTTCAGACAGAGGTATTCTATTCATGGGTAATATTTCCTGAATCAAATCCAGTTACAAAAATGTTTCACTTCTACAAAGAAGATGATCCAACAGAGGAATACATTCCTTTCGAGGATATTGAAATTCCATTAACATACCAGGAGCATCAGCTCTGGTTTAAAGGCGCCCTAAAACATCACAGAAACATTACCAGGCTTGGTCCACTAGGTAGACCAGGAGCAACATGGCCGATTCTAGCCGGCTATACACCTCATCCCGACATTAAAGAAATGTCAGGCGAGGAATTACTTACTCAACTTACAGAGTTAATAAAAATCTACAGACAACTAGTCCAATATGTCATGCGGACTTTCACAGTCCAACCACCATTGACACTTCCAAATCAAACTCCTCAACAGGGGAATACACTAAAAATTACACCACAGACTCTATACGCAGTCATGGGTAAAATGCCCACAAAACGTGAACAAATTCCATTCTGGATAGCTCAAAAAATTACTCAAATCGAAGCAGTATTTCCAAATACTAGCCCGTATGAGAAACACAGAATACTAACAATCAGTTTACCGATGGGGATCACACCACAACTGGAAGACTGCACCACTTGGGGCTCAGTCTTTGCTGCCATCTATACTAAAACACATGGCATTCCGTCAATTGCGGTAATACCAGATGTCCTGAAACAAATTCAAAACGAATACGGGGCAGAGCCTGCTCTAAATTTAGGTATGAAATTACTGAAAAATTTCGACCAGGTCTCAACAATAATATTATCTAATATTAAAGGGGAGGCAGCAGCAGTGGCGATCCGCCAAAAATTAAGGGAATTCGATGTTAGAGAACATCAAACTGAACTACCCAGAATAATTGAACAATCTTATGCAGAATTAGGCAGAGATAGTTTGGGTGGAAGACCAGTGAAGCCAAAACTATCTGAAAGTCCTGAGAAGGACTCTATTAAACAAACTCCTACATCTTCTAAAAAGAAGTGGGAGACTAACAAACAAAATTCAAACGAGAAACGTACTCAATCCCGAGGTAGGTCTCCTCAAAAGGAGCCCTCTGAAAGGAGGTATAACCTCAGGAATAGGGATAATTTGAGAAAACCTGACAGGTATCAAGATACTGATACACGTTCCTCTCGTCCCTTTTAGATCTCATCACAGACTTCGGAAAGAAGAGAACGGTCAGAACATAGAGAAGAACGCGTGAAATCGAAAGACAACAAACACGCTCCGAAAAATAAAGCAAAACCTCAATTCTCCAAAAAGAAAGTAGCAGGTCTGAAGGTCAGACATGCCGAGAATACTGAGAACACAACTCAAGAACGGAGAATGGGCTCAGACAATGCTGGACAGTGCAGCAGAAGTCACAATAGTTCGCCAGAACCTGAAGGAACTTCTGGAGATAGTGGACTTGAATGAGTACATTACAGTTGAGACTGTAGACACCAGGGTTAGTACTCCACAAAAGTTATATGAAATAACACTCCGGATGGAGGGAGACAAACCTAGACAGGTGAAAGCACTCTTTTGGGAAAGACTATCAAGGGGCTATGACATACTTCTAGCAGAAAAAGACTGTCCACCACAATTTGTCAGGGAGTGCCCACACGGCGAGGACATTATTATGCCTGCCTTCTCCAACCATATTCCAATACACCTAAAATATACATATGCCAGGAAATGGGCAGTAGCCCAGGCCCCTGCATTATATAAAAATCATGTACGATGGGATGAGGATTCACCTCACCATAAAATACATCTGAAACATGAACCAACTACACAAAGGCAGTATCCAATAAAGCAAGAAGCTAAAAAACAGGTCAGGGAGATCTTAGATCAACTTGAATACCAAGGGGTGATTGAAACATGCACCTCCTCAATGAACAATCCTTTGTTTCCTGTCTCCAAACCAGACAATACATATCGTCTAGTTTTGGATTACAGACACCTAAACACTTGTTCTAAAACCTTTGCAGTGCAAAATGCACATAGCACAGCATTAATGAATAACATTGTGCGTAAAAAATACAAAACAACATTAGACATCTCAAATGGTTTCTTTTGTCAAAACATAGCACCTGATAGCAGGTACTTAACAGCATTCTCCATAATGGGGACCCAGCGTCACTTTTGTCGACTCCCACAAGGGTTCAAGAACAGCACAGGTGTATTCTCAGCGAGGGTAACGGAGTTACTACAAATTTATGACAATGAGGCATTGTCCTATGTCGATGACATATATCTGACGGACGATGACCTGGACAAACACTTGAACAGGGTGAGCACCGTTATACTGGGCTTCGCCTCTGAGGGCTACAAATTCAACTTTAAAAGTCCCGAATTGCCCATCTCAATGTCCTATTTCTAGGATATGAGCTTTCAAGTGAAGGCAAGAGCTTGGCAGCTAACTTTCTAGAGAAATGTGCGCTGCTCCAACCTCCAAAAACCCTAAAAACTTACAATCCATCCTGGGTTTCCTAAACTTTGGAAGAACATACATTCTAAATTACGCAGAAAGGGTTAAACCTCTCTACGCATTAATCAAACCTGATTTTTCAATCAAAAACTGGACACAGGAACACACAGAAATTTTGCGTTCACTCCAGGCTAACATGTTAGCAACAAATCACTTACAAACACGCGTAAGTCAACGCAACCTGGTGATCCGAATAATTTCGGGTCAATATGGATTCACCTACTTAACATTCAATGAGGGTGAGAAAATACCAATCGCATACAAATCTCATTTGTACACACAAGCGGAAATGCGCTTCAGTTCAACTGAAAAAATTCTGACAGCAGTTCAAACCGCTGTAGCAAAAGAAAGAGCCTTAGCCCAAGGGATACGCATTATTGTCGTAACCCCAGTACCGGCTTTAGAAGCGGTCACAAAAGCAAGCATTCCAAATGCTAAAGCATTACATCCAAGATGGATACAATGGGTTAATTCTCTTGCTGCAACAGATGTTGATTATGTTTTTGATCCTGATTTAAAAACACAAGCATTCCTGCAATATGAACAAGAATGTCCTCTGCCCACTGAAATTCTGCCTCTCGATCAGTAAGAATTCATAATTTACACTGACGGATCCGCACAGCCCGCAACAGGGAGTAAGCAAGCTTACAGTGCAGCGTGTGCAATCGTTAAAGGTCGCATGCGAGATGGCATCTTCAGACCTATGGTCACAAAAACTCAATCTCTAGGAGATTGTACAGCTCAGCGAGCTGAACTACAAGCATTCAAACTGGCACTTGAAAGTACAGATCGAGAATTCCCCACACTAATAGTGTGCGATTCCTTTTACTGTGTTCAGTCGTATAATGAATATATACAAAACTGGCTTGAAAATGGTGTTCAAAGATGCGAAAGGTGGCACAATAAAGCACAAAATGCTTTGGGAACAAGTAGTTCAGTTGAAAAACGAACTACCAAAGGCTCACGTGATCCACACACTGATTCATCAACGTGATGGCGTTCACGTTGCAGGGAATTCATTGGCTGACGAAGCCGCAAAGGGGGCTGTTCAGACGGCTTCCGTAGCTGCGATCACTCGTTCAAAAACAAAAATAGACGGTGAGATAATGTTGGCTGTCAATGCTTCAAGCAAGGGCAGCAGTGCAGCGTTACCCAAAAAGTTTCCACTCAAGTACTCTTATGTAATTGATGCGAACAACGTTCCTTTTGCTCGAATCCCTGGAGTGGGGGATAGGGTAATTCCAAACACGGAACGTAGAGCAGGCCTTGATTCTATGCAACACATTTGGGGATAGGGTCTGTCACATGCAAGGTGATCTCTACAACAGTATCTTTGACGTCAAGCAGAGATATACTGGTGGCCTGGAATTAGAATACAGAGAATGAACTATGTTTTAGAATGTAATATACTGCTAACAGACTGTAAAGTCTCCACAGCGAGAGACGCCCACGCAGACACCATGCTGTTAATTTCAGACAACCCAGTAAAGACATCACTGTTAGACAGCATTAGACTATCTACGCGCCTGCGTCACTACTGGACATAGTGCATGATCCCAGCAAATACATGAATCTAGGTTCCTATGGATATGGCCTCAGCGCTCGGCTGACGCTCGAACTGTTATAAAAGATTTGCGAGTCTTTATCGGCACATACGCAATAGGCACGCTACATTCTGACCAGGGCCCTGCGTTTAGCTCTCGGGCTTACAAAGAAGCCATGGCCAGTCTGGGCGTTGCATTGATGTACTCCTCTCCATTCCATCCTGAGGGAAATTCGGTTGTGGAAAGGAAAAACCGGGACATAAAGCAGCCTATAACAGCTAGGGTATTACGTTCGGGTGATGGGTGGGTCAAACATCTTTATGGGGTCCAACGCTCATTGAATAACCTGCCAAGAAGTTTTCTAGGGGGTCACTCCATATGAGGTCCTATTTGGGACTAGAATGTGGGTACCAGATCTCGATGACGTAGGCACAGTGGTGGAAAATAAAACGTTTGATATCAAAGATCGTTTGGCTGTTTTACAGGAACTGAATGAGTTAAGAACGAAACAAAGCAACGTATTCCTACAGCCAACCACCACTGGGGAAAACCCGGCGGTCCCAGCAAGGCCTGTCTGGATTCCAAAAGTTGGGGATCTAGTCAGAGAAAAATTGCGGACAAGAAGGAATTTGGACCTTCTTACAGACAACCAGTACCTGTCCTAGCAGTTCAAGGAACAAGAACAGTACTTCTGCCGCCCCTTGCTGGAAGAAAGGAGAAAAGATTTGTGTCCATCGACCTCATCAAACCACAGTATGTGGCCAATACTAAATAGTAGACCACGTGGACTCCGTCCTAGTAGCAGACGCACTCCTCTCGCTACTATTCAAGAGGTTCAGACTGAAAGACTGATAACCATCGAGAATTCAGCTGTAACAGATGAAGGACTAAGCAACAATGCAATGGAACTCATCCCTCTTGAAAATCAAGTAACAGTTCGTTCAAATACACCCGTCTACACCAATGTAGCAAGTGATCAACTGGTTCCAGCGATTTCTACAAATCCTGATGCAATTCCAACAATTGATAGAACTGCTTCTGGCTATTTCATTAACTTTGATACGTTCTCAGAAGATCCCAGTGAACCTGAAACGACGCCAGCATCATTGAAATTCAAGCAGCAAGTACAAGACTTTCTTCACCTTTTGAAAAAGACTTATTTGGTTTCTCCATGGATTGAACTCTGGATTACATCTGGTCTTTTTGTTTTCCTGATCTGGCTAGCTTTTGTTACAACTGTGAGCGTGCTTAAGTGGCAGATACATCCATGTGAACACTGAAGGAAAAGATGTGAACGTACTTTTGAAACCTCATAAATCTTCCCATCGTGAAGCAAGAGACTTGTCATCAGTGAACATCACAGCTGTTCCTATACAGGATGGTATAGTGTGGGACAAAACAGATTTTGACATCTTCGGCCCGACTGAACAGTTGAACATTCCACATTTGTTTAAAATTTCACTAAGTGATCTAATTTCGTCCAGTACCTACTCTGATGATTGGGACTTTGAGACTGTTAATGACATAATGTTTGACCTAGAAAAATCTGCTGCATTTTCTAAAAATGAATATTTAGAGGGTTCATCAGACTATGAACAAATGTATTGTTACAACCACTATGGTCATCATTATTTGCATAAATCTGCATACCCGAGAAATGTGTTTATGTTTAACCAATGGGAGCATTGTCCTACACCACCACAAGGTAGTTCAAAAACATTTGCTAACAAGTTTCCATATTTTTCAGGGTACAATACATCTGATCCAGAAACGTTTTACTACAAAAATGTAAACAAAACAGGACTGAAAATTATGTTAACTAATACAAAACAGATTTACTCTGCAGCATTTATTGCCCAACTGTCTAGACAGGGTTTCGACTTATGGAAAGACACAATAGACACAAAAACTGTCTGGGGTACTAAAGATTGGCAAGTGCAGGGAATAGAAGCTTTATTTAGAGCCTGTATCATCCCTGAACAAATAATGTTTTTGAATGAAACTATCCAACAAACATCTTGTCTTGGATTAGTCAAGATCAAAGAGATGAAAACACCTTCTGTACCAACACCTGCCAGTGATAATAATACAAAGGCAGTGGTGACAGTAGACAATATACTACAACTCAACAGATCTAATCCTGATTGGAAAAAATGGTTGATCTGGCCCACAGACACGAACAACTGTCAGGAAAGATTCCTGAATAAAACTCAGGGCTTTACTATTCATAGGCCAGACCCAAGATACGTCCAAAGACAGCATCCGGGGGTAGTAACAACATACAGTGTAGGAAAATTATGCCTCGATTGGCTTCAGAAATCTACACTACAGGATGTGAAACAACACTTATCCTTACTTAAAGAAGACGCAGACCTTAGGGAATTCTTGCTTGGACCAAGAAAACCGCGTCAAAAACGTTTCATATATGCCGGCATTTACGCTGCTTATAATGAAGCATGGAAAGTGTCACAGATGGAGGCCGCAGAACGAATACGTGAACTTGATCGTATTAATTTAGAGAAAACCCTCTCTGTGGTCGACAATGGGTTAACAACTTTGTCCTCCAGGATATATTCATTGGATGGCATTGTATCCTCTGCTATCGACATACTTAGAACAAGATTTGGCGATGTTACAACAAGGCCAATCTCAATTACGTTCTATTGTGTTATTAAGCTGGACGCTGCAATCTTTGCGAGCGGGCTATGTGCCTTGGCGTTTCATCAACACGTCGGCTCTGTTTGCAGACTACAATCTAACTGATAAACAGATCGAACTGGCACAAAGAGGAGCAAAGTATACAGTGCTGAGCATTGAAAAACTGGAAAAATTAGCATTCACAGTGGCAGAAAAGCCAGCTACAGAATGGCTCATTCATGGCAAAATCACATTACCTGTGACTACTTTTCAGTTTCAGTATTGCCTCAGACAAATGCAAGCAGGCAAATATGAAAGGTTGGGTAAGGAATACATTAAGACATCTTGGGATTTACCGTATACATATAGATGTTGGAGTGGGGATCGTGAAGTGTTTTTGAGCGGTACACACTGTAAAAGTGCACTGAGCGGTTCACTTATATGTCAGGACATTTCTTTACACAGGGCTTGTAATGGTTCTGTGGCAAATTTGTCTTGCCATCAGCAGGGTACACCAGCTGCTGTGATTAATCCAACGTTTGGACAACTTTCTAATAGGAGTTACCTCATGTTGAATGATCAGAGTTGCTGCAGCATGTTGCCAGGCATCCCATATCTAGTAACGGTCAACTCCAGGGTCACTTGCTGTATGCAAGTATTGTTTCCCCCAATAGACACAGTCAGGGAGTCGCCTTTGTGGCCTTCGCTGAACGTCTCTTTTATAAGATTTGATACTTTGAGCAGAATGAAAGCCATGCTTTTACAGCAAACAGTGCCTTTGACCTCGGCCAAAGAAACCTATGATCTACAAGTAGCAAGGACTTCGGCTGAGATACAGACTTTAATACGTACAAACTGCCCTATACATTTCGTAGAAATGATAATACGTATCTTTAACATGTCTGATACAAGTGGAATTGTGCATGTATTTAAGAGCATCTGCTCCGGTCTGTTAGCACCTTTCCAGGCAATACTCGGAATAATCCCGAACTTTGCACATTCGGTGTTTGGTGGCATACCATTAATTCTAGCACTTGTTGCCGGAATTCTATTTCTCTTCCTGCTATTACGCTATGGCCAGCCTATTCGCAGACATCACTCCGAGCGAAATGGAGAAGGCTCTCCTTGAACGAAAGTGCCGTGAGCGAATAGTACAGCTTTTGGGCATGACTCGTCTACTGGGAACTTAATACCACGTGGTTCCTGTCATTCAGACCAATCTGGCAAGATTGCATCTTACCTGTTCTACGATGCCTGCTATGCGGTGAAGAATGCGTGTTGGACACCTGTCTAACATTTCCATCAGCAACGCCAACGGATGTCGATACTCTGCTGGTCCCGATAACGGCCCATGCTCTGTGTTGTCCCCAGAGGCTGCCAATCCTGATGTCAGCATTCATTGAGATATCACAGACGCTTCCGGCTGCTGCTGAGGTACGAGAAAGATCTAAAGGCACACAGGTAACAACGAACGCGAACATTGCTGCGGCAACTTATGCTGAAAGTGATGCTTCACATCTCTGTGCAATTAATCTACTACACGAGCTGTTCCAACTGACACCAACTTCAGTGGACGATGTTTTGTCTACAGAAATAGATGATATCATGTTTACACCAGACCCGTACACTGACTCTGCTTCAGCATACAGTGTTCCAGAGATGCAGTAACAATTTGGCCTTCATTTTCAAAGAACTTGGAACTCTTCCAAATTTGAACTTTTCCCATTTTTCGAACTAAAATGGCACTTCAATCTGCTTAAAGTAGAACTAGCCTTATAGTACAGACTTCGCGGTACTTCCACGGACACTTAGTCATCTTGTGTGTCTAAAACAGTTTATTAAATTCCATGACGTGAAATGACTTTGATTTTGAACAAACTTATCGATCATTTTTTTGTCACATGTATATATTACTGCTTCTTTCATTCATATTGCATTTTATTTTAAAGTATATGCCGGAAATGAAAAGCAATGCTTAAAATGTACAGTACCTTTTGCATTCTAATGAGTTTTTTAAATGCCTTTTTAAACGGTTTTTAGGAAATATTTTAGCAATATGCGGTACTCCATTTAATATTTAGCATTTTTAAATGTTTAGCATTTTAGTATTATCGTACACACGAAAGTGGACTGGGTGTTGTATTCCTCTTAGCGTGTCCATACACGGGCTTTCCTGTATCATGTCCTTATATAGGCACAATTCGCCCTGCCCTTATATAGGCATAGAATCCCAGTCCTTATTTAGGCATTAAACCATGCACTCCAAATACAAGCATGGTCTCCGACATCCGTCCACCCTAACGTCACAACGAGTTTTTGAAGAACAGACCCTTAGGCTTCGGGAGTTTCCCTAGCACAGGACTATTGATTTCTTCAAGGACTCATCTATTATGCATGAACCGTTATACCTTAGGGGTTCATTCATGACGTCTTCCGCTGACCGATTCACGTCAATGCTAACATTGTGAGGTACCTCTCAGGTATAAATATACCTTCCCTAGCCCTTGTAAATCAGAGGAGACCTCGACTTCAGAGGAGCCCGTTTCCCGGCCTGACGCACTGAGAAGACGCTGTCATCCCTGCACGCAGAGAGTCCAGCTTCCAGTGATCTAACTTCCCTTGCGGGGTGTTGGAGTTCGAGTCTGGCAAAGAGATTCCCACCTCTCTCATTCTAAAAGGTATGGAGCTGACTAGAACCTAGAGGGACTCTTGGCATACTTGGCATTTTAGGCTTAACATACTCTTAGTATACTATAGTAAGGAATACTTCACCTACTTCATACCTCTCCCTACACCTAGGTTAGGTTAGGTACATTGGGGTAGAACTAGCTTAGAAACGCATCGTATGAGTACTCGCATTTTTTAGTCTGTGTTATTTATGTAAATGAATATCTACTAAAAATCATGTTAAGTGCAGTATTATTTCTTTCTACTGCTTACGCTGTACATTATTTATCTTGCATACTGTCTTGTGATCGTAACAGCACATTTTACTTACACCAGAAACAAGACTGTTCAATAAATCTTTTATTGAAACGCCCGTCTATTCTTTCTGTGTAACTTTGAGGAAAACTAAGCATGCACGACTGAGCTGAGTGAAATAGTTATCTATTGTTTCCACGACTCTGGGACACGTTCTGATTCTAAAGGGAAACAAAGTGGTCATGTTTTGCGGCTGCCAGAAACTACTCCCTTCTTGTTTGTCAAGGAGTTTCTAGTGGCCTCTGAGCTAGCTGGCACAAGTAATTAAGTTTAATATACTCGATAGGGACATACTGACCTTAGTCCTATGTCAAACCTATAGGGTATATTATTCCAATGCGCAGAGCCTATTAGGGAAATAGGAGCTACACTACAGAACTCCTCCTTAATTTATGCATTTTAACTTTACTTTTCTCCTTGATTTTTCAATATCCCTTTTGGTATTCCATCTACACTTACAGGCCGGCCTTTACCCTGTGCTACACTGGGAAAAACAGCTCACACTTACCTTACCAATCCGCATCCGCCAGGCAGGCAGTGGCACCCAAGATTGACGGACGGAGCGTCCATGGAAGGAAGAACCAAGACGAATGCCAAGATGCAACTCCCAATGTGACCATAACATAGTAACTTATTATAGTATCATCATCTTTTATTTAATTTGATTCATTTTTTCTCTTCAATCATTACGACTGTGTGTGTTGTTGTTTATTATGTTTGCTTATATATTTGACCCCTACAGCTATTTTTTAATTTTCTTTGCTAGCTTTAAAAGGAAGCCTGGTACAACAGAACATGAAATGTATGTAATTTGGGTCTCTCTGGGGGCAGACAGGCAAGGCAATTGCATAGTAATAATAATTAATAATATACTGCTGCCCTGTATTACTAGTCTAGTACTACTCATCATTAACCATCAAGTCATCATCATGCATGCATTTCCTTTTTCTCCTTAACAGATTTATGATGGTCGTCTGCCAAGATTGTGTGTTGTCCATGTGTAGTATTTGTCTTTGTCAAACCTTTCCCTCAAATACCCCTTCCCAACCATTCATCAAACCCTAACCCTCTTCCCCCGGGCTGTGTGATTTATATTGAGGTGTGACTAAATTAAATTTACACCAATAATTGATCACACACTTGCTGGGGCGGATGTGGTGAAAGCAACACTAACTCAAGGCAGGGCGAGGATCTTCTTCTGCTTGCCCACCCATGCTCAGTATTTGCAAGTAATTTGTTTTCCAGAGGAACATAATCCATCATAATTATTTGCCGGCATTGATTCATCATCCTTCCAGCACTAAAGGTTACACTTGTCCACTTCATAGGTCGAGTCAACTGCAGTTTGTAACTTGTACTAGGCTATCACCACCACCATTATGTTTTATTTTACTTTAGCATTGCTTATCATCATCATGGTTTCTTGTTTGGCAGACTTCTTGTGTACTGTACTTCTACTACTCATTCCCGAGTCTCCCTCAGGCGACTGACTGTCTCATTTTCTTTTTTGTAAATGCTACTCCCAGTGTCTACTACTACTACCACCACCACCATGGCATCTTGGGAAACCAAACCATCATCACCATGCAGCCTTTGCTTTGCCTAAGTATAAATAAACATCAATCACAGGTAAGAGAAGAAGTTTGGGGGAGGCATAATTAATAGTATGGAAATTAATTCATTAATTCACACACCCACACCCTTCCGAGTCCAGTTGCAGACTGCATAGACTAGGAGGAGAGACTGACAGTACTAGTAGGACAAGTCACTCAGAAGTGAGGGTACCGCATCTATCTGTTCGTGTGTTACACTATCGGCAGATTATTTAAATCAAAAACTGGCTGCGGCCCTTCAGCAGCAAAGGAAACCGTGTGAAGTAAAAGAGTAACCCCCCCACAAAACACTTACATCGTATGTAAACTTTAAGTATAAATAATTTATTCCCCTAACAAAATAAACTAATTGAAAAATCCCACAACATCTGACCCACCCCTCTCCCTAACCCCAACCAATGTCCAAAGATAAAGAAAGAGTCCAATGTCAGCTCCATTGTCCATAAATAATAAATATAAACCCCAACTTTTCCCCAACACCCAATTCCAACCCACCAAAAAAAAGATTAAAAAAGGGGCAAGGCAACGGAGTTCTAGCGGCGGGCTCGCCGGTTACTCTCCAGGACCTTTATCCGCTCCTCTAGGCGCGCCATCCGGAGGAGCATGCAGCGCTTGAATGCTTTACAGTTGCATCCACAGGGGGGGAGCAGTGTTCAATGAAGCACAGCGGGTGGCTGCCAGACCGCGGCGCCGTACCACTGGGGGGGCCTGGCTAGGGCCCGGGGCATTGGAGGAGGCTGCAGCTGCTGCTGCCTCCTCCTTCTCCTCCGCCAGAGTCACCAGCCGCCGATATTCAGTGCAGATGGCCTCCAGCTTCCGGCGCCGGGCCATGGCTGCTAACTCCTTCCTGTTTGGTAACACTTGTGCTTTTGGTTGGGAAGGAGTAGCTATATCAAGAAAGAAAAAAGACAATTGTAACCAATACTCTTAGCAAAACAGTAACACAAAATTAATGAATTCTGCACATAGTGGCACAGAAGCACAAGCAAGCACAGTACATAACATTTGTGGTATACTATCCTCCCTCTTCCTCAGCCTCAAACATTTGTGGGAGTTTCAGGCTTTACTACTACTAGGCACTATGGAGTAGACAAGTCTTCTTCTTCTCTCTCTCTTGTTTAGCTAAATTAACCTTCTTGTAGGCATGCCAGCTCAGTCAGCTGTCGCCCTAGACAAACATACTTGTGTCGCAGACTCACATTATTTTTATTTACTACTGTCTGCAGGTGGGAAAGCTGTAGTCTACAACTACACAATTATCTTATTTTTCTATTATGGCCATACTCTGTTACATCAATGGCAACTGCTCAATTTCACTTTCACCCTGACTACTACAACAAGGCAGATGATATCTGATCCAAATGATCATTGATTATATATGGGACGACATGAGGTACTTTTGATTGATTGTGTAACCATGCAGTCGATAGGCCACCCATGGCAGGCTGACACAGTCGAAAACGACATAGGTAGGGAGTGGGCCTCGGAGTCGGAGGGAGGTGCTTGATAACATACATACACAATATATATGCTGTGCTTGCAAACTACTGTGAGTCAAGGGAGTATTATGGAATCCAGCCTTGAATCAAAAACCTTGAAAAAAACAGTCCTGTTGTTTCTCTTCCCAGAGATTTTTCCATTTATCAATCATTGCATTGCTCTTCTAGCATTATATTTTTTAATTCTAATCTTATTCTATTCTCCTTGGCATTGCTACTCTGGCACGGTTTATTTTTCTTTTACATTCTCTTCAAAGACTCTTCATCCAGTGACAGTCTCCACCTATGCTATGATGATTGAATACCATCCAGGCATCCATCCATTCAAAGTAAACATGTCTATCATTCTTCTTAATCTCTCAACAAACCTTAGTTTCACCAACAACATACATTGGTTATTTTTTTTTAAACCACCACCCATGCGTCCTTCCTTGCTTGCCTTTGAGTTTGACCCATGAAACCCCCCCGGAGGATTCTTCCTATCACCCACACAGTTTCACCCACCCTGACAGGCATCTTTTCTTTCACCTTCCACCCATCCTTCAACCACCCATGCATCCGATTCCTATCAGCCACCTATGCATCCCACGCATTCTTCTCTGCCAGTCATATATTACATGTCGCCCGTCCTTCCTTCTTCCATCCTTCATTCCCTTTTCATTCAGCCAATCCATCAAGTTCGTCTGACTCTTAGTCTTCTTCATAAAACTTTCCCAGCTGAGTTGAAGTCAGATAGAAGAGGCCATTAGTTACTCAACTCCTGCCGCTAATGCTATTGCTAATGCTAAGTAAAGGGTGTCTTCTTCAACCGTTGTTCACAACAACTTAGTCTCTCTCAACAGTATAGTGTACACCCTTGCAGCGAGTGTGTAACTATTGTCAATAAGTAAGGAATATAAGTATAACTTACCACCGCCCGCCACTGCTGCTGGTTCACCCACCCCTGCGGCAGCTGCCGCATCCGCTGCTCCCTCCTGGCTGGCGTCGCCTACCCCGCCACTGGTCCCGGCACTGGTGGTTGGTACACCTAGAAAAAACATTACACATTTTTTAGATGCTGTATACGCCTCGCCCTATTTATTCTTTTTTACTAGCAAGATTGAAAATACATTAATACAATACATACATACACCACATACATCACTAGTACTACAAATCGGGTCCTAGAGTAGAGTAGACAGTAATCAATCAATCAATCAATCAGGGAATTGTAAGCGCGCTACTCACCCGTGAGGGTCTCAAGGCGCTGAGGGGGGGGTCCGCAGATCTGTTTAGCCGAAGAGCAAGGTCTTGAGGGTCTTCCTGAAGGTGTTCAGGGAGGGGGCGCGTCTGATGTCTGCCGGTAGCTCGTTCCAGGTCTTGGCTGCAATGTGAGAGAAGGATCTTCCGCCTGCTCTGGCTCTGTGGATGCGCGGGGTTTCGGCCAGTGCGAGGTTGGAAGATCGGAGGTTTCTTTTGGGTACGTGGAAGTTGATTCTGTCGTTGAGGTATTTGGGTCCGTTGTTGTGTAGGCATTTGTAGGCGTGAGTGAGAATTTTGAAAGTGACTCTTTTCTCCACGGGGAGCCAGTGGAGACTTCGTAGGTGTTGGCTGATGTGTTCGTGTCGGGGGATGCCGAGGACGAGTCTGGCGGCGGTGTTCTGTACTGTCTGGAGTTTGCGGAGTAGGGACTTGTTGATGCCGGCGTAGAGTGCGTTTCCATAGTCCAGTCTGCTGGTGATGAGTGCGTGGGTGACTGTCTTCCTTGACTCGGGGGGGATCAAAAATAGTAAAATATCTGGTTGGGCATTTTGTTGGTGGCAAGCCTCTCAAGATTAGGAAGAGGACAACCCAAAGGACTGGACTCAGTGGCTAGAGCTATTGGTGAACCTGAGTTTTTAAAACTTTTCAAATATAAAGAGTGGCCAACTGGGCAAGCTACAGACAGACTAATAGTAGAAGTACAGAGTCAGAGGCAGTTAGAGGCAGGGATAACAAGAATTTAGAAACAGATAGATCGAAGAAGATTTGGTAAGAAATAGAACTAGGAAACGGAAATAATAATTCGGAAAAAATAAGGTGCAGTAAAAGTTAGGGAAATATAATTATTAATATTAACAACAGGAGGACTTACTGGGGCCAGCAGCAGAGCCCTCAGTAGAGGAGCGGTCCTGGCCCTGGGAGGCATCTCCAGCTCCCGCCTCAGACCCCGTCGTCTTCTTGCCCCTGGGTGCTGATCATGTAAGATATAATAAAGAGACAAACATTGATGATTGGTGTAAAACAAATAAAATATTTTAAAAAACGCTCTAAAAATATTTTTGGACAGGAAACAACAATTGCAATAAAATTGACCTATCTAATCTGATCGACTAGTAGTATCGCGGACCGTCTAGTTATTATTTATTAATCCAGTGTTCCATTCTGATTCCAGAATCGTAAACCTAAGTACCACCTAGCCCGCCTATTCCAAAGACATTGGAAATTAATTGCCAAAAATATATTTGCTTCTTCTAAGTTTTAATCTCATTCGAAATCATCAATGAATCAACCCCCTTTGATGGGCCAATTGTTCACTAAGTCTGCATTTCCATTTATTTTAGTCCTCAAAAATGCATAGATGGATGCATGCATATTGCATACACCAAATTGTTGGTTGGTTGCTGCTGATGTGCTGATGAGTTACTATATTACTCACTCACTAACAAACTACAAAAGGTTCTACTAAGGACTGGAGTCAGCAGCACGTGACGTGACGGAGGACTCGTCACGCGGAACGCTAAATAATTACCAACTAATACTAAGTAACTAAACTACCTACCAATCCACCACTATCTTAGTGACAGGACAAAGGAAAGGACTGGAGTCTCTCTAGCATTACCTAACTTAAGTTCTCTAAACTCTCTTACATAATCAGCCCAAGTGAGCGCAAATTTGCAAACAAGTAAGATTAGTAGCGTCGAGCACCTGTCTAGTGTCTGGAAGAATAACAATCACATAATATAAGATTTTGCATGTAAACAGCAGCATCTTGCTATTTGAGAAAAAATGTATATTCGCAATAACACAGAACACACAATACTACTATAATTAGCTACTCACCAAGCCCCACAACCTCAACACCTAGCAGGTCTAGCAGGTCCTGCTCCCGGTCCAAGACGTCTGACCACCGGTGAGTCAGCTGGTTATGGGTGCGCCGGACGTCAGAGCAGCAAAACTTTGCTCGGCGCACCCTCGCCCACTGGCGGTGACGCTCCTGGGTAGCGTAGCCGGAGCCAGGCCTGCCGCCTTCTGCCAAGGTTAAGGAAAGGTGGTGCTGTACAAAAAAAACAAGGGCGGCCACCTCCCCTTCGAAGAAAAGGACCGGGGCTGCACCCCTTCCAGGCGCCGTCTGCTGCAAGGAAGGCGGTTCTTGGTTGCAGGCGCAGCAGTAGCCTTGGCCTTCCCTTTTTACTACAAGAGATAGTAGTAGCCTTAGCCATGGTTCTGGGTGGGCGGGGGTGGAAAAGAAAATGTAGGAGTAAAAAATAAAGTCAGGAGAAGAAGTAGGAAAGTAAAAAAGCAAGTAATATAAAACAGTAGAAAATACGCAGTAAAAGTAGAAATAAAACGCAAAAATATACACTTAGGGAGAGAGCGGGATAGATAATAAATAAAAAAGGTTAGAAAAACAGTGTAAAAAATAAAGGATTGAAAAGATTAGAGAGGGATGAAAAACAGGCCCCATATCCATGCAGAGAGGAGGAAAACAAGATGGCTGCGCCCATTGGCGACCACGTGGTGAAGTTCGCGCAATATTTCCCCCGAACACGCAATCCGCGTTGCCGAACGTCAAAAACATCTCACGAGCATGCGGAACAAGCAACTCCGCATGCTCGCGTAACTCCGTGTAGTGTTGGAGAGCTTTTTTGCCGCTTCGCGTAGGCAATACTACAAAGTATAGGCAATGGGCCTCAATCAATGGGAAAGGTGTTGAGGCTCTGAAGAATACAGGAGTTAGAATGATTGTGGTAAGGAGTCAGCTGGTTTCCCCAGAGCAGGTAATTCCTAATGCATTCTACCAAGTTGTGGTGGCTGACAACAGAGAGGGTCACTATCTTGTAGCCCTGGTTCCCTTTAAATAGGGGGGGCTCAGGTCTTCTGAAAGTTGCAGTGAACCCTGCTATGACTGTGGACTATTAGGTAATGACCTGGAGCACACTACCCAGAAGGAAGTGGAGCTCAAGGCTCATGTGGAGATGTTAGGGTTACCTGAGTGGATCTGTGCCGCAACAAGGTCCATGGCTGCCTGGAAGGGAGTCAGGAATGGCTGGAGCCTGGAACAACGGCCCAGCCAGCTGCTAAGAAGGGGAAAGGCTGAGGGCGTAGTAAACCAGCCCCTAAATGTACCTCCAGTGTGATGGATGGGGAACCTGCGGTGGCCACCCGGGATCCAATTGAGGAGGATATTGCTTCCCTTGGTGACCTGCCTGAGCTTGCTGGATGGCATGTGGAAGGAGGACCAACCAAGGAGGAGTTCTACAGGGCACAAATGGAGTTCCCAACACTTGTGGGCATAAGCAAAAGGCTGAAACCCAAGCAGCAGGTGATGCCTCTGATAGTCACCACATTTACTGGGAGGACAACCTCCTCTACAGTGAGCCTGAGGCTCCTGGGCATGGGACATCAAGGGCCCTGGTGGTCCTCCAATGCCTCAGGGCCTTCCGACTGGAGCTGGCTCACGAGATTCCCCTGGCAGGACACTTAGGCCAAGACAAGACCTTTGCAAGGCGTGTCCCCCATTTCTATTGGCCTAGGATCAACATTTCTCAGATGCAATCTGTAGAACTTGGGTGACCTGCCAGGCCAGCGGGCAGACAGGGCAGAGTCTTAAAGCCTCCATTTAATACCTTGCCTGTCGTTAGCACCCCCTTTGAGAGGGTGGGCATTAACATTGTAGAGTCAATGGATCCCCAGACTGCATCAGTCAACAGGTTCATCCTGGTTCTGGTGGATCATGCCACTAGGTACCCAGAGGCGATCTCTCTGGGGACTACTACTGCATACACAGTGGCAAAGGCCCTGATGGTTTTTTTACCCGAGTGGGTTTCCCCAAGGAAGTTGTATCTGACAGGAGAACAAACTTCATGGCTGCTTATATACAGTCAATGTGGAAGGAGTGTGGGGTAACATACAGGTTCTCCATCCCTTACAATCCAAAAACCAATGTGCTTGGTGAGAGATTCAACAAGACCCTGAAAGCAAATATCAGAGGCCTGCCTGTGGCCCTGAGGAAAAAGTGTGACATCCTCTTACCATGCCTGTTGTTTGCTTACAGAGAGATGCCACATAGAGGAGTAGGTTTCAGCCCATTTGAGCTGCTGTAGTCTGGTCTGGTCTGGTGAAAGAAGGGTAGAAGCATGCTCCCAGGAAGGCACCCCAGGATGTAGTGAACTACATGCTGGCCTTCAGAGGCCAGGTGGCTAAGTTATGAATGCAAGCTTCCAGTAACCTTGAAGCTACCGAGGAAGTCATGAAGGAGTGGTGTGACATAAATTTTACCACTGTGGAATGTTAACCTGGTCAACAAGTGTTGGCTGATGGAGCCGGCAGAGCCCAGGCCCCTCATGGACTGCTGGAATGGGCCATATGAGGTGATTGAAAGAAAGGGTGAGGGCACATACCTGGTGGACCTCAAGACCCCTAGGCAACCCCACAGGTTCGCCTAGGGATTGCCTTAAACCACACTCTGAGTGGTCTGATCTCATCATGCTGTTGGTGACTTATAGAGAAAAGGAAGAGAAGAGTGAACATCTCCATGTCATCTTGGACTCCAAAGAGAAGGATGGGTCTGTAGAAGAAGTAATTATTTCCCCCACTTTAACTTCCTGAACAACAGAGAGACTACCACCAAGTGTTGAGGCAATACTTTTCTCTGTTCTCCCTTATCTCTGGGACTACGCACCTGTATACCCATGATGTGGACACAGGGGACAACCTCCCTGTTAAGAATAAATCTTACAGGTTGTCAGATAAGGTGAGGTCCAGCATTAAGGTTGAAGTGTCCAAAATGCTGGAATTGAAGGGGATAGAACCCTCAAGTAGCCCCTGGTCCAGTTTTGTGGTTCTGGTACCAAGAGCTGCCCCAGCGGGCACCAGGTTCTGTGTGGATTACAGAGAGCTAAATTGTGAACCAAGACCGATGCTCACCCCAACCCCCCAGACGGATGAGCTGACTGGTCTGTCCAGTATCTCAGTACCTTTGATTTTACATCAGGGAGAGGCCTTCTCCACTCCAGAGGGCCACTACTAGTTTTGGATGATGCCCTTTGGATTAAACAATGTCCCTGCCACCTTCAAGAGGTTGGTGAACCAGGTCCTTACTGGTATGGAGGCCTTCTCTGCTGCTTTTCTAGATGACATAGCTGTCTTCAGTAGCAGCTGGAAGTACCACCTTTTTCACCTCCAGGACGTGCTTCAGGCTCTGCAACAGGCAGGCCTGACTATCAAGGCAAGTAGATGCCAGATAGGACAGGGGTCTGTGGTGGTCTACTTGGGTTACCTTGTGGGCAGGGGAAAGGTGCAACCCCTTCAGGCTAAGATAGACAACATCATGGGCTGGGCTGCCCACTAAAACCCAGACTGAGGTTAGAGCATTCTTGGTCCTCACTGGGTACTATAGGAGGTTTATCAAGGCATAGGGCACCATTGTTGCCCCTTTGACTGAGCTGACTTCAAATAAGCAGCCCAGAAATGTGATTTGGACAGAGGCATGCCAAACTGCATTTGACTCCCTGAAGCAAGCCATGCGCACAGCTCCTGTGTACAAGGCCCCCGATTTCTCCCAGGAGTTTACTATTCAGACAGATGCCTCAGAGCATGGCATAGAGGCAGTACTATCCCAACTTAATGAGGAGGGCCTCATGCTATATTTTGCCTATTTTCTCAGTTCCCTTCAGGGGAATCAACAAACCCTGGGTACCTTTTGAATCCCCAAGATGTTTGAAAAAAGGATGAAAATTTGGTGTGGAAACCTTATCTAGAAAAAAGATTATGGAGGCCTAAGCGCAAACGCCCCCAAAAATCCCAAAAAGGGCTCTGCATTTGCTGTGGGTGGAGGGGGGGGAAAGGCCCAGCAGCTAAGGGGTTCATTGGAAGAAATAAACACCAAGGGCATTCACCCAGGACAGTTTTTGGCATGGTTTTCGATCACGCATTCAGGGATGTTTTTCAGTGTGGCTGGAATTGCATCTCAATAGCTGACCCAGCTCCTGAAGCTGCATGGTGCAGGACACTGCTATAGCTCCTCCCTCCTAGCCACTGGCAGGTACCTACTTCACAACTCATGAAGGACTGAAGGGCTGAAAGAGTTAAAGTTGCCTTCCCTATTAAAGGGTTGAAATTGGTAGGAAACCAAAATGCTGGACGAAGGCCATCCCGCTGCGTCTCTGTGTGGGCAGTGGGAAAGGAGCCACAAACGTGCAAAATGTGGGACCGTTGGCCACCATATCTGAAACACATTTAACAAGCAGTATTTCCTGCTCCTAGCAGAGATGTTCCTCTCCTCTGCAGCTGACACAGTACATCCAGATGCGTATTTGTTGTCGCCATATCATCTCAGCAGAGGGCATTGTCTAAGCATGCTGAGGATGGAAAAGCTAGCTGTGTTGTGAGAAAAAACTTGGGCCCATATGTACGAAATGTCACATTTGTGATTCCTAAATAGCGAATCCAAAGAAATTGCTATTTGGGAATCTCAAATTGAAATGTACATAAATTGTGATTTCTTAATAGTGATTCCTACGAAGTCGCAATCGCTATTAGGAAATCGCAGTTTAGGAAATCGCTAAATTGTGATTTCCTAGAGGATATTGAATGAATGAATGAATATGAGATTTGTAAAGCGCGAACTAAGCCCAAGAGCGTCAAGGCGCTATAAGCGGACATAAGGGTGCAGAACAAAGAGACATGCTCATACCGAGGTCAGTGAGAAAAGCCAGGTCTTTAAGGCCCTGCGAAAAAGGGAATGGGAAACCTGGCTAGAGAGCTGTTCTGGGAGGGGAGTTCCACAGTTTAGCAGCAGCAGTGGAAAAAGCTCTACCTCCCCATGTAACCTTCTTGAATCTCGGTACAATAAGCAGGTTTTTATCTGCAGACCGGAGCCGTCTGCTAGGAACATAGCGATGGACAATAGCCTTAATCGCCTCAGGACCTGACCCATAATAGGCATCGTGAGTCATATATTGCACATAATACACACATGTGCCTACAATATGTGACAGATCAGGAGGTTTCCGTAGAGGGAGATGAAGATGATGACAGAGTAGGCCACTTATCGGTCAAGCTCTGGGACTCAGCTTCATACTTGTTGTTCTCAAAGCCCCCGAACTTAACAAAGAAGGAAGACATGTTGGAGTCCTCGTAGAGGCCAAAGAGGAGGTCAGTGCCTTTCACCTCCTCCGAGAACCAGAAGGGCTTGGAAGCATGAGGCAGCGAGAACCAGACATGCCTGGTCATCCTTACAAGAAACTTAATATAGGAAAGTGCCTCTTTTGACATGGTTAGCCCCCGCTTTTTGCTTGATGCCTTACGTGATTTCAAACTGTAAGTGCACTGGGTCCCTG
The DNA here is from genome assembly GCA_963921515.1 of Calotriton arnoldi. Classification (NCBI taxonomy): domain Eukaryota; kingdom Metazoa; phylum Chordata; class Amphibia; order Caudata; family Salamandridae; genus Calotriton; species Calotriton arnoldi. The sequence continues at coordinate 68,459 of CAWUFW010017171.1, read as the reverse complement.
GTAACCAGGTTCCCAGTGCCAGATCTGTTAACCAAACCTGTACCACGATGGGCACAACTTCAGTAACCCCTATAAGTCCCTAGTAAAGGGCACCCATGGTACCTATGGCATTGGGACTGAAGAGGGTCCTCTAGGGCTGCAGCACCAATTGTGCCACCCTAGAGACCCCTCGCCAAAACTATACAAATTGCCATTGCAGGCTGCGTGTCTTGGTGCAGAGAAAACCGAAGAGTCAACATGGCACAGAGCCCTGCCATGCCTCCATATACTGCATGAGGTGTAGGTAAGTCACCCCTACTGGAGGCCTAACAGCCCTAAGGCTGAATGCACTATATTCCATGTGTGAACATATCTGCGTGAGCAGATATGACTCTGCAATATCTGATCCATTTTTGGATATTGTAAGTGCACAAGGAAGCCATAGAGAGTACATAGGCTGGATACTTGTCATTACATGTTTCCTAGCTCCATGATGGCTACACTCTACCCTAAGATGTTTGGTACCAAACATCTGATCTTAATAAATCTTCACTGATGCCAGTGCTGGATTTATTAACAAATGCACACAGGAGACCCTTTAGAGGGTCACCTGAAAACCTTCCACGCGCTGGTGTGGTCTCCGACTACTCATAGCCAGCCTGCCACCACCAGACATGATTAAGTCCTCATGGGGTGAGAGCTGCGCTCTCAGAGGCCTGTAACAAAGCCTGCTCTGGGCGCTTCACACCTCCTCCAGGCCGGAATGGTCTTCTAGAGCGGGAAGCTTCAAAGGCAGTGCTGCCTTTGAAGTGCAACCAAGGCTTCCCCAGATAGTGGGGGATGCCAAACGCCCTGTCCTGCTCCACATTTGTCAGGAGGACAGGCGCGAAAAAATTGTAAAATTATCAGGTGTGCCCACATTCAGCCAGCACCACCGCTCAGGTGGGGCAGGCGACGTGGACACTTCTTTTTCAAATCCTCCATTTTGAGATGGCAGGAAAATAACCTATCTGTACTAGGGTAGTGCCCTTTCCCACAGAAAGTGGTCACTTAGAGGGTGTAGGCACCCTAAAGGTAGGTAGCCCATTGGATACCACCTGTCACTCTATTTAATGCCCCTAAATTTGGTATTTAGGTGGTATCCCTGGGCCTTGAACCTTAGATTTGACAGACACAAAGAAGAAACAGACCAAGAAGAGCTGCTGCCCGAGAACTGAAAGCCTGCTGCAGAGAAATTGCCACCAAACCTTGCCTGCTACCTTAAGGACTCGACCATTGTGGTGTGCTGCCTTGTTTTGCCAGAGTGAGGACTCCAAGAAACCCGGAGCACCTCCAGCCTTCGAAAAAATTACCAAAGAAAATCCTGTGGAGCAGAGGCATGACAGCAGGCACCGAACTGCAGGTACCGGTCTTACTGACTTGCTGCTCCCTGGTGACTCCAACACAGCACTTGGACCAAAAGTGGTACATCAGCTCCGAAGGGTCAGATCAGTCCCCTCACCAGGTTGGAGACACCTGGACCTACTAGAGCTGTGCCGCACTAATACCTGGGGTACCGGACCTCCAGCAACCTGCACTGAGACGAAGAGTCCACTCTGGACTCCAACTGTCCAGGAAGCACGCACCTGTCAAGGGATGTTGAGACCCCTGAGACCCACTTCATGAGTGGTCCAGCTGTCCCAAAATCACCTCTCCAAGCTCCCTGTTCCTGACTGTGAGGACCTCTTGATGCACCCTGCCCGGCTGACATATTTGCTCTGCACTTGGCCCGACCAACCCCGCTAATGACAATCCAGCTGTGCTCCCATGGTCCTGCGTCTCTTGCAACCTGCTCCCATGAGTTGGCCCTCCCAAACTTACCTTTAGGTCTCTTTGTGCAGTGTGTTTCCAAGTGACCCCCCACTCCTGTAACGCACCGGCTACCAAAGACTTCAGCACCCTGCTCCCGGCCGAATCCGACACTCTCCCGAGAATCCACTGGTGGAACATTGAACCTGGCCTTACTAACTACCGAGATCCAAGAGGTGAACCTTCAAAGTTGACTGTATAATTTATATCCAGTTTTGTCTTCTTCCCCACTGATTTCAATGGTGTGTAATTGCGCACAAATGTGATTGATTTTGCGAACTCCAAAAATTCATAACTTTAAAAGTACTTACTGTAGAACAAAGTTCTTGGACTGAAAAATTATATAAAAATTGATATTATTTTTGCAAATTGGTCTCAGGTTTATTCTTGAGTGGGGGTCTCATTTATTGCCTCTGTGAATACAACACATGCTTAGCACTACTCTCTGATAAGCCTAACTGCTTGCCCACACTAGCACAAATAGAGTGGTAGTATTATATACTTTTGCCTCTGTAAACCAATAAGGGAATCACTGGACTTTCACCACAGTGTACTTCTTTTTAGTACAATATATAGAGAGCCAGCTTCCTACACCTAACCTCAGCATCAACAGGTCAGAAAGACAACCCAAAGTGCTCAGCAACTACCCATACTGCTAATGTTTGTTAAAATCATTTGATTTATGGGGGCTTCTTTCAATTTTAATTCCGCAATTTTAAAACAAAGGTGGAGTTTCACAACCTATTAAAAGATATACAATTGTGTGTGCGAGTGGTTTTGGTCCAGTAAGTTTGCTTCGTCTTTATAATGTGTTCATGTAACTCTATCGAGCGCCGAAAAAAAGCGCTTTTCTACAGTTTGCAGTAATTAATTGCAATTTACTAGTCTGGTGCACCAGCTTAGCTCTTACATTTGAAAATGTTCTTTATAAAGGAATCCTGCTTTATTTTTATTTTTTGTAGAGTGTTCTTTGTGCTTCGAAAAGGGCTTCTATGTGCTATAGCACCCACAGTACACTTTGAAACAATAGCGTCAACTAATAGTCTTCCTTCACACCAGCTTAGTGAAGCTCAGTGAAACTTTGCGCACTGTCCCCAGTTATGGAGCACGGCAGCTCTGTCCGGTGTGTGCCGTGGGAGCTATTTTCGTTCCTGAAGCAGGGCAGCTCTGTCCAGAGTGTGCCTAGGTCCCAAAACCACATTTTTGAGTACCGATCCTTACAGCCCCTCAGGCTATTACAGAAACAAATCAGTAAACCCTTTGCTAATTGTTAGGTGGGGCATACATTTAATGGAGGTGATTGTATGCTGCTTCGATGGGGCGCCTTAGCAAGAGGCCACAAGAAGGTGCCAGATAACAGCACATGGCCATATTGCTAAGAGAGGAGGTGCACCCCTACAAAATATAATATTTTGGCCAACCCCCTCACTGGACTAGCACTTGTTCCCCATCAAGTCCGATTCGATGGTAATAGCATTTCCTAAATGCCCATTTTGCAATTAGGCAATGCTATGTACATACTGGTTGGAAATCACAAATAGGAAATCTCTATTTGCGCTTTCCCATTTTGTGAATCGCAAATTGCGATTTCTACTGGGTAGAAATCACATTTGTGGCGCCGCATATGCCTTTCATACATACTGAAAGGCTGTTTTGCATTTCTTAATGGCCCAAAATAGTGATTCGGACTCTTGAGAAATGCAAAATCTGTTTGTACACATGGGCCCAGCAGTGTTTTTTTTTTTTAATTCTTTTTATTAAACAGTAGAGAGTCAACATTTGTTAGAGACAGATAAAAGGGATATTGCCAGTCTCAAATATACATACAGGGATCGTTACATCATGCACTTATTCTTTGAATCACTCAATTATATCCTTTATGGAGTCGCCGGATCTTCAAGAGAGAGGGTACAGGGTGGGATCAATCAATCAATCAATCATGTCACTTATAAAGCGCACTACATACCCGCGAGGGTCTCAAGGCGCTGGGGGAAGAGGGGGTGGTGCTGCTACTGATCGAAGAGCCAGGTCTTGAGAGTCTTCTGGGACACAGATATTGCCACGAAATGCATTCCATTTGCTCCATATAGAAGACCACGTTTGGGGACACCCCCATGCAACGTATACAGTTTTTTCTCTGAGCATACACCAGTCCATATTTTCTTTCCAGGTCGCAACTCTAGGTAATACCCCGGAACACCACAACTGGGCTATATTTCGTTTGGCCACCATCAACCCCAGAGTGACCCATATTTTGTCCTTACTATTTAAGTCAGTAGGTTCCCATACATTCAGCAAGCATCTTTTGGCTTCGAGTCCGATTTGTACATCACCACTACAATCATGAACTCCCTTCCAGTAAGACTGGATATGGACACATTCCCACACAGTATGCATGAATGTGCCTACTTGGCCGCACTGTCTTCTGCACAATCCCTCGTCTGTTTTACCCATTCTGACAAGCTGAGGTCCCGTGATGTATATTCTGTGGAGAATCTTGAGTTGGACCAGCCGCAATCTAGAAGAGATTGCGACCTCACGGGGAGAGGTCACCGCTTCCTGCCATTCCTCATCATCTAGTTCCAGCCCAACCCTCTCCCAGTGTTCTCGTACCAATTTGAGGGGTCCGGGGTGTTATTAATCAACTTTTTATAAGTCAGGGATATTGCTTTCGTCGGCAGATAGCCATCGAGCAATCTGTCCTCCAATGGCGAGGATTCCGGGGGAGAGGCGCCCTTTGGCAAACATGACGTTAGCGCATGTCTCACCTGCAAGTACCGAAAGTGTTCTGTAGTGGCCAGCTCGTGTTCCTGTTTCAAATATGCAAATGTGACCACCTCACCCTTTTTCCACAGGTCTCCAATCTTTGTGATTCCGATCAGATCCCGCTTGTCAAACCCCTTCGTGGTCCTCAGGGCACCCAGCTGTTCCGAGTCCCACAGAAGAGTAGCCAGAGTGAGTTTCCTATCCCACCCCATACTTGCGAGTGGCAGCATGCCATATCTGAACCGAGTGTTTGGTGGGTCCCGTAAGGGGAAATTTCTGAGGCTTGGCGTATAAGGCCGAATTATAGGTACCACCTGGCAGTAGCCATTTGTCCATCCTATAGCCTGGATCGTCCCAGCAGCGGTACGTACAGTGATTAATTGCGATCAGATGGGCCGCCCAGTAGTATTTTCTGACATCTGGGAGTGCGATCCCTCCGGCATACCAACTCAGAGTTAGTTTTTGCAAAGCTATGCGGGGTCGACCATCCCAAAGCAACTCCCTCTGGAGGCCTTCAATCTCCTTGAAGTACCATGCCGGGACCGGGTCAGGGAAATTTTGGAGTGCGTAGAGGAATCGTGGTAGTGACATCATTTTGAACAGCGCAGCCCTACCCAGTAAAGAAAGTGGGAGCGTCTTCCAGCTGGGCACATCGCGATTCAGTCTCTGCAGGGGCGGGAGTGTTACGTTGCGCCAGCGGTAGCATAGGAGAGGCTTTGTTTTTCCTCCTGTCCTCTTTCTATGCTGATGTTTCTGCCGCGTCTCTGTGGTGGTGGGAAGGGTTTACGGACGCACGGCGGCTCGCTCTGCATTTAATCCGAGCTCGCCTGCGTTTCCGTGCTTGGTTTCATTTCCGGTTCTTGGCCCCCGGAAGCTTTTGGCTAATCGCCGCATCGGGAAGCGCTGATCCTCTCCGTGGGATGCTTTGGAGTTTTTCAAGGACTTTTCTCCGCATTACCTGGAATTGGGATTGGGTTTCCCCCAAACCTCTCTCTGGATTCGGCATTTGAATTCCCTAAAGGAGGCATTTGGCAGTAGTTACTGAACTTGAGGTATGCCTAGTCGAGTTCTCAGAGTTTGCATTTATTGTTTACCCGAGATCGGGTTTTTAGGACACGCAACAAGTGTCCTAAAGGGAGCTTTGTAGCTCCTTTATTTCTTTTGCTGGTATATTTTTTGAGTATCCATAAAAGGGATCCCTGGTATTTTATATGGATACTAGCTAGCAGGTTTTTTCCCTAAGTTGGGTTTTTCCCGAAGCATTGGTTCTCATCTGAAATTCCTATCTACTAGTGGACTACAAAGCCTGGAGAGTTCTGTTCCACAGAACACTTAAATTAACCACTCTTCGAGGACATCAATGATAGTGTTGGGGTAAGCCAAGACATTGAGAACTTCTTGCGGGCGGACGGGTGGGGCTGTAATGTTTATTACCCTTTACTAATTTCCTGCCTGCTTTTCTCTTTGTCTTTTCTCTGCTGCAGTTTCCAGTACTTTCACTTACGTGGGTTCCAACCAGATAGAGAAGACAAGAGGATAGGCTGCTTCAGTGGGTCCTTGATGCTTTTCCCTGATTTTCCCTCCTTCTCCCAAAGTGTTCCTTTGCTCCTTTCTGATCATTCTACAGGATAGAAGCATTGGATACTGGGGCAGAGGAAAGGGGTGCTCTTCGCTCCTGCAGAATTGGTTATTGAACAGGGCTGTGGGGGGGGGGGTCGGGACAGGGAGAAGGTTGCGTTCGTAGCTAGCCCTTGGATCGGACGTGATATAGATGATGTTGGAAGCCCTCCCTTACTACTTGAATAGGACATCCCCGAGGTAGGGGGGGTGGCTCTCCACTGAGGACATATAGCAGGGACTTACTCCAGTTAATTGTATACCCTGAATATTTCCCGAAATTTGTGAAGATGTTAAGCACTCTATGAAGCGACGCCTTAGGGGACGCAAGGAACAACAGGATATTGTCCGCATAGAGAGAAATGCGGTCTTCCCATGTTTCAGACCACTTTAATCCTCGGATTATTGGGTCTCTGCGGATCCATGCCACCAACGGTTCAAGGGTGAGGGCGAAGAGCAAAGGGGACAATGGACAGCCCTGGCGGGTACCACGGCCCACCTCAAACACCACAGACTGGGGTTCTGTGTATAGGAGGCGTACCCAACCAATAAATTTGGGTCCAAAACCCATCTTAGCCAAGACAGCAAACAAGTATGGCCACTCTATGGTGTTGAATGCCATCGTAGCATCCAACGAGACCACCACCGCAGCCTCTCGAATCGTACCCTATCGACCCAACACCCCATGTAATCTCCTCAGGTTTGGTGCTGTGTTTCAATGAGGCATAAAGCCTGATTGATCAGGATGTACCAAGGTACTTATTACTTGGGCCAGGCGACTCGCCAGTAGTTTAGCTAGTATTTTAGGCTCTGCGTTTAATAAAGAAATCGGCCTATATGATGCACACCCATGCCTGGGTTTGTCCACTTTGTGTATTGTAACCAGTGTAGCTACTCTTTGGTCGTGTGGTAGTATTCCACGCTCTCGGCTTTCCTCAAGCATGGCCCGCAAGTGTGGGGCTATTGTGTCTGGTTTCAACTTGTATAATTCGATCGGTAGACCATTAGGGCCGAGGGCCTTGCCCGACTGCAGGTTTCTAATAGCCAGGGCAATTTCGTCATTAGAGAAATCACTGTCCAGTCCATCTTTTTCGTCTATGGTTAGTCTGGGGAGCTGGATATCCGAGAGAAAAGCCAGGGAATCCTCCTCCGATAGGGTGGAGCCTGTCTGGTAAATGGAGCAATAATGCTCAGCAAACTTATTGGCTATTTCTTGTGGGTCCGTTATTGTCCCCCCCCAATTCATCTGATAATTCTGGTACCAGTCTGCTCGCCATATCTTTCTTATCTAACCAGGCGAGCAGCTTACCGGCTTTGTCTCCCAAATCATACAGTCTTCCATCCTTGTCTCTGCCTAACGTCTTGGCCATGTCAGTGGCTATAGATTTATATTCATCTCTTTTAAGTTTCAAAGCATGGGCCTTTTCTTGCATCCCCGCTCCCTCTTCCCCCTCCTCTAGTAGTATGATCTCGTTCTCCAAGCGGACTAAGTCTTTTGATTTTTCTTCCCACACTCCTGCGATCAGCGAAAGCGCCTGCCCCCTCAGTACTGTTTTGAAGGCTTCCCACAAGGTTTGGGATGATCGCACCGAGTCTTTGTTTTCCAGGAAGTAGTTATCAATGGCTAGCAGGAGTGCCTTTTTGACCACAGGGTTTCGAAGGTACCAGGGGTTGATTGGTGCTATTCTTCCCACCCTTTTCTCCCCCAGAACCAGCTCCACCCATAAGGGAGAATGGTCGGAGATACCCCGCGCCATATGTTTAATCTCCCGAATGTAGCCTATCTGGGAGGCTGGAACAAGAAGGTAGTCAATTTGAGACAAGCTATTGTGCGCGCCTGAGTGGAAGGTGTGCTGGATGCTGTCTGGGTGGCATGCTCTCCATGCATCTGCAAGACCGAGTGCTTCTAGGAAATCCGGGAGCCATCTATGTGAAGGTCCTATAACACGTGGGGGGTGTCGGTCGAGGGAGCCCGATACCACTGAGTTAAGGTCGCCACCCAAAACTAGGTAGCCCTCCGGGAAAGACAGCATGATTTTTCCTAAGTCTTTAAAGGTTTCGCCCTGTAATCCCGGTGGGACATATACAGCCATTAGCGTGAGTGGTTTCCCCTCCCATTGCCCAGAAACCGCTACATATCTGCCCATCTCGTCGGCCCAGGAGTGTTGTATGGATAGTGGAAACGAGTTTTTAATCATGATTCCCACCCCCCTGGATCCAGTGGTAAAACCAGAGTGTGCGATTAGTCTGTAGCCCCATCTGTTCATTGCTTTGCAGGAGTTGCCCACCAGATGCGACTCCTGAAGGAGTGCGACGTCCGGGGCATGTCGTTTGATATATTGTAATACGATACTACGTTTCACTTTGTCCCCGAGCCCGTTTACGTTCCAACTCAAGAGCCTAAAGCTTTTGTCCCAGTGAGTGATCATTGGTGTGGCTTTGCACAATTTCTCCCCTCTCTTTTCTGCGGGTGGTCGATGTTGCCCTCTCTAAAAAGAACTGAACTAACCCTATCTCAACCCAACTACCCCCCTCCCTGCTCCCCTGCACTCCGGGCCTCAAACTGCCCATCACTCAACTATGCAGAGTGCCTGTCGCCCTAACTGTGAACTAAAAGAAGTAAATGTGGGGGGTGAAAAGCTCCGCTACCCCAACTCCTCCCCCATTCTATGTTTCTCTTTGGATTCCTTAGGGGGGCCAAACAATAACCATCATGCGTCATATAGTAATTACCGCTTGTAGTCAAGTCATTTTTTGCCCTTTAAGTTCAAAAGACCTCTTCAAGTTCTCGTAGACTATGCTGTTAAATGTGCAGATGAAGTCCTTGATACCTTACATCTCAAGTTCGGTTCCGTCTGTTGATGGGTTCGATACCACCTCTCATTGAGCGGTGTGTTCTCTTGCTCCTCTCCAACCCTCCAGCCAGTCCGCAGCCGCCTCTGTGTGGTCAAAAAACCAAGCTTTGCCTTCCGCCTCTACCCGAAGCCGGGCCGGGAACAGCATAGCATACTTGACCCCTTTGTCTCTGAGTTTTTTCTTTACCTCTAGGAATAATCTACGCTGTTTCTGTACATTTAGGGTGAAGTCCAGAAAGAAGGAGATTTCCGAGTTCTCAAATCTGAGTGGAGGGGCCACTCTAGCATTTTACAATATGGTATCTCATCTCTGTCTCTGAAGGTCAAAATCTTTGCCAACATCGGTTGTGGAGGCGCCCCAGGTTTCAGTCGCCCTCCGGGGACCCTATGCGCTCTCTCCACCACAAAAAAGTTTGACAACCTCTTTGGTCGAAGGTGATTGAGTATGAGGTCCTCCACAAACAGATCCGCCGCGGGACCCTCCGCTTTTTCAGGTACCCCAATGATCCGTACATTATTCCGTCTTGTGCGGCCTTCGTAGTCATCTAGCTTATCCTCTGCGAATTTACGAAAGGCCTGCAGATCCTTGATATCTTGCTGTATTTGCGTGGTGTCTCCTATGAGACTGGTGGTGACAATCTCCATTTGCTTCACCTTCTCCCCAATTTTCGTCAGGTCTGCTCTGATGAGTGTCACTTCCGAAGTGATTGCGTCCATTCTCTGTTCTAGAGATGAGCGGACCCCCGAGATGGCTTCCATTACGTCCTTTAGTGTGAGTTCAGGGAGCTCCCCCTCCGGGTTGGCCGCCATTTTCCCTTTGTTGTGGTATTCGGATTCAACAGATTTTGGCAGAGCGTATTTGTCCAATTTTGTCTGTTGTGTCCCTTTCAGGCCCTTTGCACCCAACATAGTTGCTACGGTTGTGCAGGGTCTGCTCCTGCCGTTCAGGTCGGTCCACGCCACCTGCAGGTGGGCGTCACAGGGCTTGACGGATGTCCTGGATATGCCTTGATGGCTGCAGGGGTTTGCCTTCTATTCCTCAGTGTAGGGATAGTGGAGAGAAATCCGCAGGTTTGAGCAAGACCGTTACAGCGCAGTTGGAGACTGCCGAAATTGGGGCCTAGCAGTGTTAAAGTAAGCAGACACTGGCCTGTTAGTATGTCACTTGTGTCTGCAGGAAAAGATAGTCCTATAGTGAAGAGAGACTAGCAGTCTAAAAAATGAATACCCTGCCAGTATCTCACTTGTGCCTGCAAGGGTACAACAAGTCATTTAGGAAGTTTGAAGATATTTTCCTAACATGATGAAATTTACATCATACTAATTTGGTGATGCATGACAACAGAGTCTACTTCCATTATTTTAGTTTGCTAAGTTTCCAATTTATATTGACAACAGTGACTACTTTTATTGGTTTAGTTAGCTGTGTTTCTAAGTTAGTGCCAATTACAGTCCTAGTGTTACGGATTCTAATAGATTTATAATGTTACCTGTTGTAGTTCCACTGATGCTCCTCCAGAGCCATGGTGAACCAGTCATGGGATGGAAAACTGGATAAAGTCTTTTAAACCATATTTAGAGGCTAAAGGTGGCGATGTATATGTGCAAAAAAGGAAAAAATCCACGTTAATACCCAATCCTTGAGTAAAGGGCAGGAGATTTATAACATTAATGCCTATTTAAGTAGAAGCAATAAAGATGAAGTTGAAGTAGGCGTGGAAGATTAACTAGATGATGAATGTGAAGGGGCTCTAACAGCTTTAGAAGATAACTGTGGGAGGATGTTGAGTCCTGGCACGTATTAAGCATAGTACCCCATTGGCACACTGGGTGTGTCCTCTTGCTTTAAGCATCCCCTGAGCACGTTGGTATCACAGAAGGGGCCGCAGATGCTTGTGCCCTTAGGATACAAACTGACAGTGTGCCACAAAGAGGTGGCACACTATCAGTTAAAGCCCTGAGGACAGCCCTCTAGAGGGGGAAAAAGGGTCCTATAGATTCCCCAGATATCCCCCTACAGACGGGTGCAGTAACTCACTGCACCCACCTGCAATGGGCTATCTGTTCCCTCTTAAAAGTGCAGGTGGCTACCTTTGCACTATGAAACATGGAGCGGCTGATTCAAACAGCCTCTCTGTCTGTACCTGAATGTACTGCCCAAGGGCAGGCGTGACTTTGTGGCTGCCTTGGAGGTAGTGCATTTATGATAATAGGGTGCACTATCCCGGTCTGCACCCACAGTGCGCCCTATGAATAATACAGGCCCTGTTGAGTATGTTGAAAGATCTGTAGCTGCTGTATATCCGTGTAACATCATGCAAATCCAAGGAGTTTTCACTAAAAGATCATAAGAAATCAGTTTATCAACAGAATTAGTCATTTGAAAATACAGACAAATTTACTAAGTTTCAAAGATCATAGGCTAGAAAAAGAAATAAATATTTCTGAATGTATTGAAGTTATTATAATGTATTTCAATGAATGTAATACTAGGAATATCAATGTAAGACAACGTGACAGGGCAGAGGTTGAAGCTATAAGTGCTTTGCAAGCAATAATGAGACAAAAAGATAACAAAAGGCATGTGGAGTAGACAGTGCTTAATTTGTAAAATATGAAGTGCAGGTGCTCAAATGTTTGTCAGAGGCCACACCCACTTCCTCAACTGGCTCGACCCACTTCCTCAACTGGCTCCACCCACTTACTCTATTAGCTCTACCCACATCTTCAACTGGCACTGCTAAAAGTCAGATGTAACACCTGATCTGAATTTCAGCAAGGGAGCCTTCCTCATAGTAAGATTTTGATAGGAGGTTCCCATGCCCTGTGAAAATTTTATAAAAGATTAAATCAAAAGTGCATTTAAAGCACAATTTTGGAATAAATTATCTAAAATCACTAATGCATTGAAAAGGGACAATTTCATGTGCTGATTTGTGGAAAGGACAATACTGGGGTATCATTGAATGCTTAGCACATATCACGAACTGTCATTTTCTGTTTTACTGTACTGAATAAGCTTATGCTTTTAAAGGCAGCTATTTTACCCATCTCATTAAAAAAAATAAGCTTCTTTATGATGGTGTTCACAGCCTATAAAATATACTGCTTTGAAAAATCTAGTACTTCGAATAAATAAATCAGTGATATGCTAACAACTGTATTGCGTCATCTGGCTTTTCTGTTGACAGGAGTATTACCAGAAGTAAGTGACAGACCACACAGTCATAGAAATGCCCAGGGGTGGATGCCATTATACTAATCTTTGATGCAAGTACGACCTGAAGGGAGCAGTTAGATTTAGGTACAAAGGGCATGATGAGAGAGCTCCAAATAAGCTATGCAAAGAGAAAGGTGGGCTTTTGGAGAAACTGTTACCAGAAACATGCTGACTTTTAGCTGTAGGTTTTTAAGTTGGAATCGTGTCTTGGCTATAAAAAAATGTTTCTTTATTTTGGCATATTAAAACAGGCATGAGGCATGTCAGGTTTTTGGATGGCATCTGTGTGTGCCTACACGGCCATATAACACAAAATGTGGAATTTTATCATTAGAAGATTTAGCGTTTAGCAAGTAAATATACTGAATCAGCAGTTCAGAAGAGCAGATTTCTAGGACAGCAAAGAGAAGGTACACAGCCATGAATAATATCTGGAGTCAGACCTGAAACAAGAGCTCAGCTTAGCTACTCATTCGGGATAAAGTGGGGCATAAATGGACCATTTTTGAGTCCGCGGTCTGTGATTAAGCTCTCGTTCAGAAGAGAGTGAAGCTAATTCCTCAGTCTCACTCTCAGTCTCACTGATCTTTTAATGCAAGCCTAAATATGTGGATTAATACTAAAACTTGCAACTGCTCAAATGGCAGGCAATGAATGGAGCCATGGGCGTCGTCACCCACCACAGTTAGAGGTTCTAATATCCTGTCTGTGTGGTCACAGGTTTAAATCCTGGCAGGTGCCCTGCCTTTCATCGTTCTGAGGTCGATAAAATGAGTACCATTGAGTTGGGTAACTATAACGATCTGTTGTTCAGCTCCAAGATACCCTTGGGTGAAGGTGCGCTTTACAAGTTCTTATGTATACTTTATGTTATGATTTACAGTATAATTTCCATTCTTCTCCCTTTGACAGGCTAATCCCGAGATAAAATAACAGGTAACTAGGTGCATAACAGCAGTGTGCCATGGTGTGGTACTAGGAGGGCTTGATTAATGTAGTAACTGACATGTTAGTGTGTGGTGTGCAGTACATAAATGGAAACGTATGTCTGAGGCTTGCATACTGCACAGTGAAGATTCAGACCGACTTCGGGCCTTATCATAATTATGCTGCATTTTGTGGGTGGAAATTGCACATCTGCTAGTAACACAAGACAAGTGCACAGATTTCGGAGTTAGGTCTACATGTTGGAGCTTACAGGAACACAAGTCATTCGCGTGCAAGGTGGAGCTCATTGCCCTGCAGAGTCCAGTCCCAGACCCCCATGCGAACATGTGGTTCCTTCCCTTCCCAGCTCTGCAAAGCTCACAGTAACACACAATACATGGAGGCGTAGAGGTGAAAAGTGCAGTGCACGGCTGCACTAATAGGAATTAAAGTCATAACGGCCAGAGCTGTCAACATTGGAGCTGGGGCACCAGGTTCGAGTCTCGGCAGGAACGCTCAATAGGTAGCGCTGTGACACAACTGAATAGAAAAAAACGAATAGTGAATGTGCCATTTGCTCCCGCGATTTGCGTACAATTATAATCCTGTTTGCATCCACAAAGGATTTGCGGCCATAGAGTCAATATTGCTATGCCTGCGGCTGCGCATCCCAATAAAAGTTACAATCCTATCCTTTGCCAGGTTCAAGATGGTGCTTCCTTCTCTTCCCAGCACCAGTGCGCCACAGAATCAACCGCTATGCCTGACATCTCACGTGACCAGTGTATTCTATGGATGGATTTTTGGAATAATGGTACAAGTAACCGTCAGCTTGCTATTCCTGGGTCTTGCTGACAACAGTGATGGAGCAAGGATTCAAGAAAATGAAACTTGCTCAGAGAAATCCTCCATTAACTTTCACTAATCGTTAAAACTGTAGATGAGACGAAACTAATATACACCAGATACCGACACATGGGGAGAAAAGCTTACGCATGCTTAAATTAATGAGGAATAAAATGCAAGGCGACTAAAACCCGCTTTAATTTGCGAAAACGCTTTGCGCATGTGCAAACCTGAATTACGTAGAGATAACATGACTAACTCGCTTTGAGAGGGAAAAACCTCACGCATGCGCAAGAAAGACTAACATGTGGTCTTGAGGTACCGCATGCCCGGCATCTGCTTGCTTGAATTTAAAGAAAGCTGCTGTTGTTAATGCTTTTGCCCAGAGAGATAATAATAATACGGGATAGAGTAGAAGTGGGTGGTGAACAGTGAGAATTATATGTTTAAGAAAATAACATCTGTTTATGATTCCTTTATGAATAGTGTGCATTCGGGCCTGCTAAAGCATAACGGAAGAAGAAAATGGTGACAAGTAACCAAAAGCTGTGCATGCTCAGTGAATTCATGATGTGACCCGGTGACTGAAAGAGCCAAATATCAAGGACAGAAGACATGAGAAAAGGAAGACATGTATCACTCGTCTATGTAGCCTGTATTGAATGAATTATTACAATGCCAACAATATATGCATGGGAAGAGGACAACATGAATGAGCTAAAGGGGAAGGGCTAGCAAACAATAAGTACTTTAATAAAAATGAATATGTCAGCATGGTGTGACGAAGACTCCCCTAGCTCCGTCCAATCATATTCCGTATTTTTGTAAAATTTGCAACTCTTGAGGGTGGGACATGTAGAAATAAAGACTATAACTAGAGTGACTTAAGTTAAGTTAAGTGGTCATAGACGCTGAGAGAGAGACGAGTATGCTGCATCGAGAGAGAGCATCAAGATCATCATAGAGAGAGAGAGAGAGGCGAGAGCAGACTGGGAAGATTCAGATTCGAAATGACAGCCTGATTAGATTAAAAAATTGCGGAAGAATATTGAGGAGGGAGAGAGTGGAAGAGAGGGAATTGCCCTGGTGCGTCGGGTTTGTAGAGAAGTCTAGTAAGTATCAGCCCTGTCCTGATCCTGTCCTATAGTCTTTGTCTCCTGATTCTAAGTCAGGGGACCCCGACCAGTCCTTTGGCCAGAGGGGTGGTTTTGGGTCATCTCTATTAGGTAAATGTCATTCTGTCCCTAAAATTTGCATATTTCTTTGCAAATGTGTGTTATTATGTGTCTTTTGTCTCTACATCTATCCACTCTTATGCATTTGATTTGTTGAATGAGGTTGTATAATTGAATGTATTTTGCTAAATCAATTTTATCTCTCCCATTGAAGAATGATGGAGTTTGCACTGTTAATCTGTAATTGATGAGCTCTCAACTTTATGACTGAAATTTTAGTTAAAGCTTATGAATCTTACTCAGAGTCTGTGGTTATTTCACTAAGAACTGTGAATTAGTTAAGAAATTGTTAATATCACCATCAACTAACTCAACTAATGGTCCATCGACCAGAGGAAAGAGTGTTGATTCGTGAAGATTAGTTAGGCATTGAAATGGTATTTTAACCTGATTTGTGGTTTCAGGGAAATAACTAATCAGAACTTAAGTGAATTATAAAACTTGACCCCCCAGGGGATCGACCAGGGAGTGTGGATGAGCATTTTGGATAAATGTATATGGGCCCATTGAAATATTCAGTTTTGTGAAATATTAAACCCTGGCTTTCCGCTGGATCAGTTTTTCTGGTAGCAGAGTTATGGTTATTATTGATTAGTTTGGTGATTATTGACTATTGATTATTGATCATTAACTAAATGTTTAACAATAAGAGTTAGTGTCGTGTTTTATGTAGTCTGGAAGTACAGGTACGGAGATACCTGGGAATCCCAGGAATGGAATTTAGAAGAGTACGGTAAGGAAATCACACTGCAGAAGGTTACTCGTCTGTTGTCATAATACCTAAAAGCTACGGAGGGCTGTAGGTGTTATATTAGGGACTATATCGTATAAGAGCCGAGAGTGAGTGATAGCGAAGGGTCCACCTGTGAAACTTTGGCCTTACCCAAAGGAGGAGTATCCCTAGAGGAGTAATAGGTCCTCCCCGAGCTTAAGTGAAGGGTAAACAGTGGTTTTTACTCGCAGTGTAAGGAAGTACTTTCTCTTTGAAGCAAGTGAATAAACTATCTTTGGATTAGCGGAGCAGACAGAGTAGCGCTGTTTTTACGTTGTTACTAACAGAAAATTATAAAGGAAAAATTAGAAAATACATTGTCGTATTACCTTGTGAAGGAAGGGTCAGTAGCAGGAGTCATACTGACGTCACAAAGAGTCATGCTGGTATTGGTTGAGACAGCGGGCGTGTAACAAGTGCAGATTGTAAAGGGAGGGTCAGTAGTAGGAGTAATATTGACGTCATAAAGAGCCGCGCTGGCATTGGGTGTGTTGAAAGCTCTGATTGGCTGGCAGACAAGAACCGCGCTGGTATTGGTTGCGGAAGAGAATACGTAGTGAGCCCTGATTGGACTGTTGGTGTGAGTCGCGCTGGTATAGGACAAGTGTTGGCAAATAGGATACGTAAAAAATACGGAAGAGTCTCTAGGTTTTGCCTGCTGAAACAATTAGTCAAAGAGATCGGAAGAATGAAGCTGATTAATAAAATCAAAAGTTTCTTTTAAAAGAATAATGTGTAGTAACCAGAGAAGGAATTCTTATGCCACCTCCTGACACACCTGCTTCCTTTATGATGATGGAACGAGGATATCATACTTGTGTCTGGTTGGAAAATTGGGTAGAGTATAGGAAAGGTGATGGTGTTTTAGCTTTCCCTGAACATGGTACGTTTAATGTAAGGATTCTTCAGAATTTGAGAAATCGTATGAATTCATTTGAACCCAGTCCTAGGTTAACGCTGTATGAAGCTTTGGAGGAATGGGAAGTTGAGACATTCGAACAAGAGAAATATAGAGGAGGTTGAAGAATAAATAGAGGGTTTTTACCCAGATATCCGTTTGATACTCGAGGAGATCAGATGAAAAGATGGGGAAGAGCTGTAGTAACGGAAGGATTGTATTCAGTGTTGATGGCTGAGGATCAAGTAGGGAGTAAGTGTAAAGAAAAATGAAACACATAGGTATGACAGGAACAGGATGTGATGAATCTGATGATGAGTTATTAGAGGACATTTTAGTTAAAAGACCTCCACCTTATCAAGAAAATGCTAGAGAGACAACTCCAAGTGCACCAATGATGGGAACTCCATTAGTTCCACAAGTTTTATATGATCCAACAGTCACCCGAGTATTACAGGAAAAAGAAAGGAATGCGTTGAATAAGACAAAAGAAGAGATAATTCAGAAAATAAATCAGTTAGGATTAAATGTTGAAGCCTTGACAGTACCAGTAACAATTGGTCTTGTTATTCCATTATATGGGGATAAACGAGATACCCCGAGATTACAAACAGTGACAGTCCCACAGAATAATGTTAGAAAAGAGGCAGTAATGTTAGAAGATCAAACTAGTGAAAGTGATTCAAATGTCACATTACTAGATCTCCCTAATCTTGAAACAGTGACTGAAACCCCGAAGAGAATCTCACCAGTAAATTCAAGGAGAAAGGAACTGATTGTCACTCTAGTAGCAGGGAACTCTAAAGAATTTTCACCAGAAGACCTAGAGGAGTGGGCAAAAGGATTAGACAAGAAAAGCCCCAAACACCAAATATAGATGTAGGCAAGTTGAAAGTGGATTTAGAAGAAATGATTATTGGTACTATAAGCTCAGACAGATTAGGTTCATACAGAGATGAGGAATTGTTGTTTTTGTGTAAAAGTATAACCTGGAGAGCAAAGAATCTTCATGAGAAGATAGTAGAAGTGACTTCAGAATTTGGAATAGATGTAGAAAAGTTGAAAATATTACAAAAACCATATAGGTTAGAATTTACTGAGAAGGACTTAGAAAGTTTGAATGCGTTAGGAAGGAGATTCCAGATAAAAGAATTAATGGATATTTTGAAGAAATGGGGAGATGCAGACCGAAGGAGAGGTAGATGGACAAGAAACAGGGAGGAGGCAGCTACAAAGGAAACATCTGCATTCTCATTAAGAGAGACAGAACAGGTTGAAAGAGTGTGTCCGATGAGAGAAGTTCCTGGTGGTGGATATGTTCATGTTCCTTGGTCTAGACAGGATATTTTGTCTTTTACGAATGATTTCCCCAGATTAAGAGAGAAACCAGTTGAATGGTACAAGCAGGTAGAGAGGTTTGTAGAACGTTTCAAAGGTATTATTAAAGGATTTGGATGGCCTGTTTGATATAGTGATACCAACTGATTTGTGGACAGAATGTAAAATTACTGTTGATTGGCCAACTGAAGAGTATCCCAAGAGGACAGGTGCACCTTCAGAAGAAGTGATGAAAAAGTATCAACAAGTGATTACTTTCTTGAAAGGGAAAATTTCTCCAAAAGAAACAGATTGGGTTAAAATAGATAGAACAACTCAAGAACCAAAAGTCAGTGCACGCATATTACGAAAGGCTATTGCAAGTATTTAAACAGTATAGTGGATTTGAAAATATTGGTGGTAAGGATATGGGACATTTCGTGTATAGGTTTGTGTATGGATTGAGATCAGAAATTAGTCAGATGATTCAGCAACATATGCTTTGCTGGCAGAGCAAGCCCATTGATGATATCTTGAAGTATGCGAAGTATTGTAGTGATGATATTGATGCAAAACACAAGAAACTGAAAGAAAAAATGATGTGGGCACAAGTGAAGCTAGCAGAACACCAAGAGGCAAATTCTGGTTCTCAAAATGATAATCAGTCGAACAATCAGAATCAGAATAGTCAAGGATCAAATGGAAATAAAGGAAAAGGGCGAATGAGTAGAGAAGAAGCGAGAAAGAAGTATCCTTGTCATGCATGCGGAAAGCATGGACATTGGAAGAATGAGTGTAGAAATGTTCAACAGAGTAATGAGGTAAATCAAAATTTAAATCCACAGATGCAGAATGAGGTGGTTGTGAACCAGCAGCAACAGCAACAGGTAGTTACTCCACAATTACAGGTGCCACAAGCCCCTATTTCCAACCATGTGAATGCTCAGGTGCAGAGATACAGTGTGAACACCGGATTTCGTGGAGAGAGTGGTAAGAATACACAAACGGTTCAACAATATTGGATGCAAAGTAATGAGAGTGATTCGGATACTTCTCAATGACGGTGCCTGAGGGGGGGAGGAAGAATGTGTGCTTGGCGCATCCTTGGCAGTAGATCAGTCAGGTCCATTTGTTAATGGAAAAGTGGAAGGTAATGACATCACTTTCCTAGTGGATACTGGTGCTACCCGTTCTACTGTGAGAGCAGCAGAAATTCCAAACCTACGCCTCTCGGGAGAAACTATCCAAGTTGTAGGAGTCTCAAATAAGCAAATAAAAACCCCAGTCACTAAACCAATAGAAGTGAATATTGGGAATTTCAAAGACATACATCGGTTTGTGGTATGTGATTCAAGTCCAGTAAATTTGTTAGGGAGGGATTTGTTGTGCAAAATGAACTGTACCATCTATTGTACACCTGATGGTATTGCTTTCCAAACACCCGATGAAGATATTGCTTTCAAAATGATGCTAGCGAAACAAGGAACAGAAGTGGATGAGATGTTTTCACTTCTTACTGAAAACAGTTTGCCTGATGAGCTGAAAAACACAGTGAGATCAGATGTGTGGGATTTTTCAGGAAAGGAAATTGGTCTGATGGCAAATGTAGACCCAATTAAAATAATGGTGAAAGAAGGTGCAATTTACCCGAACACACCCCACTACAAAATGTGCCCTGAAGTAAAAGCCGGAGTTGCTCCAGTAATTGATCAAATGATTGAACAAGGTATTTTGAAAGAGATAATGGGCAGTCCTTGTAATTCGCCAATCATGGGGCTTAAAAAGCCTAGTGGCAGGTATAGGATAGTGCAAGATTTAAGGAAAGTTAATAAGATAGTAGTACCTGTTGTCCAGTAGTACCAAATCCAGCAGTGATCCTTTATCAGATATCATGGGATGCACATTGGTACACAGTGATTGATTTGTGCCAAGCATTCTTTTCGATTCTTTTGCATTTGGATAGCCAATATCTTTTTGCATTCCGGTTCGGAGACCTTGTTTTGGCATGGTGTCGGGTTCCTCAAGGGTACACAGAGAGCCCTCGATTTTCAATCAGATCCTGAAAAAGTGTTTGGAAATATTGGTTATGCCAGGAAATTCGGTTTTGGTTCAGTACATTGACGACCTATTGGTGGCATCAAAGTCACGAGAGGCTTGTGTCATTGACACAATTGCCTTACTGAACCATTTGGCAGAAGGTGGACACAAGGTGTCACCAGAAAAATTACAGTTTTGCCAACAAGAAGTCCAATATTTGGGACACAAGATAGAAAGGGGAGTTAGAAAAGTGACACCAGAGAGAATAAAAGTGATTCGACAAATGAGTCTGCTCAAAACTAAGAAAGAAGTACGAATGTTTTTGGGAGTGATTGGATACTGTCGTCAGTGGATCAGTGGATTTTCATTGCTTGCAAAGCCTCTACTAAAATTGACACGAAAGGAAGTGACAGATCCGATTGAATGGGATGATGAAATTGAGAATGCATTCATAAAACTGAGAGATTGTTTGTGTCAAGCACCAGCATTAGGAATGCCTGACTATACGAAAGAATTTTCTTTGTTCTGTTGTGAGAGAGAAGGATGTGCACTTTCAGTGTTAACCCAGAGACATGTATTGTCACGACGTCCAGTGGCATATTTTTCTGCCACTCTGGATTCAGTGGCTGCGGCATTGCCTGGCTGCTTAAAAGCAGTAGCTGCTACTTGTGTGAGTCTAGAGCAGAGTGAATCTATTGTAATGGGACATCCCCTAAAGGTACATGTGCCACATTCCGTCGAGATCCTTTTAACAAGGACTCGTACTCAGCACTTGACCCCTAGTCGACTGACTAAGTATGAAAGAGTGATCCTGGGTGCTGAAAATGTAAGTGTGATAAGATGCACCACAGTAAATCCAGCAACCTTACTGCCGGATCCATACTGTGAAGAAATAAAAGAGGAGGTTGATCATGATTGTTTAGATGTGACAGAAATGTGTACAAAGCCCAGACCTGACATCTTTGATGTCCCATTGGAATAATCAGACTATGTATTGTTTGTTGATGGGTCATGCTTGCGAAAACCAAATGGAGAACTGAGCTCTGCCTATGCTGTATGTACTGTATCTGCTATTTCTGGAAGCATCCTGTCTAAGAGGAGTCAAGTCTGCACAAATAGCCGAATTGATAGCTTTGACAAAAGCATGCAAGATTGGGAAAAAATTGAGAGTAACCATATTCACAGATAGTCAATATGGCTTTGGGGTTGTGCATGACTTTGGCCAATTATGGATGCAAAGGGGATTTCTGACTTCGTCAGGTTCTCCTATCAGGAATAGTAAAAATTTCAAAGAACTATTGGAAGCACTACAATTACCAAAAGAAATTGCAGTGGTCAAGTGTGCCGCACATAAGTCAGGGAATGATTATGTGACACAGGGCAACAAATATGCTGACCAAGTTGCACAATTTTGTGCTCGAAATACAATGTCTTTGAACAGAGGGTTGGAAAAAGAAGTTACCAATTGGCAACTAATGTTTTTCTCTGCTTTTGAAACATAGGATGAAGTTAGACAGTTACAGGATGAGGCAGATGCAAAAGAAAAGGAACTTTGGATTAAATCAGGATGCACAAGAAGAGCAAATGATGAAGTATGGGTGTGTCCAGATGGTAGATCGATAATGCCAGATAGTTTATTATCACAAATGGCAAGAGTGTATCCCTGATGTATATATTTTTATGTATTTGGTTCTAGACATATGAGACACTTTATTTGTCACTTCATATCATTGTTTGTTGTGTATGAATGGACTATATGGACTAGACGTGTGAGAATGTGTATATATGAATTGGTATGTTTGAAGTTTGTATGAGTGGCTGGAGGGATGTGTTTTTGCAATTTTTTGACCCATTGTGATATTATATATTTAATCAGTATATCTATCAAATAAACTTTTTTGATACTTTTCTAATTATATTTCTGGGTCACTTGTATTTCTTATTCTTTGCACTGGCTTGTCTGTGGTTACATCATTGACACACTGCATAACTCATACTGAATAGGTGGAGAATCCTCCTTGTCGAGTTTTTTATGGTCTGTTTCCCCTGTTATTCTCTACCTTTATCTAGATCAGGGGCCCCCTTCGTCTGAGAGGTCACATGCACAACCCCTGTCAGGTGGAACTGTACCATGCACGTATGCTGCGTTTACTGGGGGCACTGCCATTGGCAGTGCTGCGGATCAGTTACCGGCTAAGCCTCCGCCTTGCCAACGTCACCTGCGTTCAGCCTGTGTTGCATTGTCGATCGTGCATATTCGAGTGGTCCATGGATGTCTGCCTATCCAACAGGACGGTAGCTGAACTGGATTTTGACATGTGTGTGCGCCCCTGTTGGCCCACGACCAGGAGTGTCACAGTGATACCCGTTTATGGGATGCCTTGATACTTGGCATACATGCTGGCAGCTGGACCTGGGAGATTGCACAACTCCTCGTGTGCAGTGACCACATTGAACCTTCTCCCCTATTGGGCTGTAGTGCTAATTGGTGAAAGGGGGTGGACGCAGCACATCTGTCCGGGCCTGCTAATGGATTGCCTCGCTGTCCTGTTTGATGAAGTCGACAACGAGCTCATGTTGGAAATGATAGCCTACGGAGCTGCAATCGCTTTCATGGACGAGTAACTAGCGTACCTGCAGCCACAACAGATTGGAACCCATTGCACATGTCCCAACACCTTGTTGCATCTTGGAGATCTGGTCACATGTCCCACGACAACAGTGGACATGGCTGCATTCGCCTGGACTCCGAATACATGAGCGGACAACAACGCGGGTTAACACACACCTGTGAAAGGTGAGGCACTCCCCCGGAGTGGACAGCGGCGCTTGGCAACGTTCCTCATCCTGACATACTGCTGCATTGGTCTGCATGTTGTGGCACTTATCTTGCCCGTACTGACACGCATATGCTAATAAAGTCTACGCACCTTCACTTGGATTCAACTGTGATGAGTGTTGATTTGAATGACAATGTGTGTCTCACTGCCTATCTGGGTCACTGTCATACATGCGCATTGATAGCATTACCCAGGGAGTACCTTTTTGTGGAATCACTGTCCCTACCTTCATCCATACTTTCATACTTGATTGCTCATAGCCACGACACATCTGTGTGAATTAGAATGTTTTATTCGCATTCAGTGGAGTTTTGAAGCTGGAGCAGTACAGGGCCATGTAAACCCCAATTTACATTGTTGCCCCGTGGAGGGCCAGCCAGAGTCCTTTAGGGATTGACAAGTTCATCAGAAGAGGAAGACTTCAGTCCGCAGTGTGATTGCTGTGTCATTGGTAACCAAACCAAATATGGCAGCCCCTGTCGAGGTCCAAGGTGAGTGTCGCTAAGTGTATCGGGGGACAGTGGAAGGTGTTATTCCAGGGCATGATGCAGAGGGCAGAACCAAGCTGAAACAGGCCATATGGCGGAGATGAATGCTACCACTTCATTCTTACCACAAAGCCAGATTCATCATCATCTTCGTCCTCAGATGTGTCAGGTGCCTCACATATGGGTAGTGGTGTTTAGTCTGCATCACTGTGTGGCACTGACACTTCAGGGGGTGGAGATGTGGATGGAGTAGTAGCAGCAGCATTCATCCGCGCCAGGCCTTGTGGCGGCAATGCCATGATGAGGATCTACAGGGCATGGAAGATCACAGCTACATCTCGCTGGTGTGCAGCCGTGGCAAACATTCTTTCCGCCTGCATAAGCTCCATGTTCAACATGATCCTCCGCATGTGTCCCAACTCCCGGCTGACATCACTGGAGCCACTCTGACTAGACAGTTGTTCTTGGCTCAGAGTCATGACTCCAGCGATGTCAGCCATGGATTGTTGGAGAGCATGGAGCGGACAGTGGGTGTCCATTAGGGACTGTAAGTGGTCCCTGATGGGACGTAGATACCCACGTATGGCATCTAGTTTGGCTGCCATGAGGTCGAACCCCACCTGCAGCTGATCAGCTATCTTCTCCTGGCACCCTAACACACGGCATTGGAATGCCATGTGTTGGTCATGGGGGTCCTGGGAGACAGCTGTGGTGGTGGGTGCTTCTTGCTGTGTGGTCTGTGCAGGGGGTGGGGTCTCCTTGATGCAGCTGGGCTGCACTGCTCCTGGAGGTGGGGTGCCGAAGCTGTCCATGGGCTGTTGGAGGGCGTCGGTGTCGATGTTGGGGAGGTCCTCTTCATCATTAGTGCTGAGTTGTTGGGTCTGCTCTGCAGGAGGTGTTGATTCTCCCTCTGCAATGTGAAGGGGAGATGCAGATTGACATTGTGTTCACATGTATGTTGACGCATTGGACAAGTTTACTTACGACTGCATGACAATGTACATTGTGACTGTTTGTGAGGAGATGCCTATGTGATGCGGGACAGTTGACATTTCTACACCATCAGGGATGTGAGGTTGTTCTTGTACATTGTCATCTCACAGTTTCCTGCTATGCCAAATGCGAATGGCCATTTTCTACACACAAGCGGCGGCAGTTGTGTCCTCTGTTCTGTTGTGAAAGTGTTGCAGTTTGTACCACATTGTTGTCAATGTTGAGGTGCTCTGATTCTTATGTGTGTGTGCATCATTGTGGGTGTGTTGCCCCTTCAGCTCTGATTTGGCTGGCCCTTATCCCTTTCAGGCGGTGTGCCTTTCACTTCTGTGCTTATACAGTGCTGAGATGTTGCAGACTTGGGTAACTTGGGCTCTTGGTCGGAGTTGTGACTCTTGGGCATGGTTTGTCCGCAGATGTGCTATACTTAATTGTGCATGTGTGCCATTGTGCCCATCTCCCCGTCCCCCAGTCCCTGGTCATTACTCACTCTGTTGCTGTTGGGTCAGGTCATGTTGTGCAGTGTCTGGTCCCCCAACTCCTGCCACCGTCTCCCCAATGATGACTCGGGTCACCATTTCCTCCATCTCATCCAGCTCCTGGTGTGTCGCTGGACTCCCACCTCCAGTCTGCATTGCTGCTTTCAGGTTGGCTGCGAGTTTCAGCTTGGTTTTGCGCTTCACATCAGTCGAGCGCTTCTTGCAGTCGTCCACTTCCCTTCTCTTCACTCCGACTGCATTCACCTTGGCCAAGATGGACTGCCATATTGTATTTTTAGTTGCCAATGACACAGTGGAGGTGATGAACAGTTGATGGTGGTGTTCTATCACCTCCGTAATGAGGATCTGGTTTTCTTGCGTACTGTAAGGCGGGTTCCTCTTCTTCTTCTCCTTGCCCTTCCATGACCCCGAGGTCCCAGGCTAGTCCTCCGTGGGGCTTGTGGGGTTCTGGTTGTCCTCTGTACTCTGCTCCGGCTACCTCCATGGTGCTTCGCAGTTGTTTGTGTTTTGTTTGTGTTTTTTGTTGGCGCTTTATAGTGGTTTTTCCCACCTGACTTGTGGGACTTGCAGGCCTGGCGCTGCTTATCGCTGTATTTTTTATCGCAGTTGGGCCCATGGCAACTTTTTTCACGTTAGGCTTTAGATGTTTATCGCCGTCCCAGTGATTTTATCGCGGACATTTGACGCGTTATCGGGACACTTTTGCATGTTACCGCCGTGTTGAGAATGAGACGTTAACACAGAGTTATTTTCCCGCGATGGACGGCGATATGAGAAATTGCGTTAACCTATTTTGGCGATGATTATCGCACGTTCTTGAGAATATCCCCAAAGAGTCCCAAGTCCACCTGAACGACAAGAGCAGCAACTGGTAGAGCAAAGAGAAGAGCCAGAAGCTAAAAGTTGTGAAATCGAAGAAGTCAGAGAAACAGACTCTGAAGAATGCATCGATGATGAACAACCAAGTACAAGTCAAGTAGGGTGGGCACCAGTTACTGGGTCTCAAGGAGACGGCTGTAGGGGCCGAGGAAGAGCAAGAATTTGAAAGACCAGAACAAATAGGGCCAAGAAAAGAAGATCGTAAGACAGAAAATCCAGATCGAACTCAGTCAGAAGAAGAAGAAAGAGAAAGATCAGAAAGTTCAGAACAAGTTCAGCTAAAAGAAAGAGAAAATAAAAGAACACTAGAAATAGGCGAAGAAGGTGAAAAGGCAGTACAAACAAAGAGGGTCAGAAAAAGTGATCACTGGTCAAGTGGAGTAAAAGGACTGAGATATTTTTTAAGAAGAATAACAAGGAAAGAACAAGAACAAGTAAATGAAGTATCAAGTCAAACTGAGCAAGAACAATCAAGAAGAAAATCTTTATGAAAATCAAAAAGAGTGAGAGTTCCGAGCAGAAAATAAATATAAGGCTCCTGAATGGACATATATCATCCTCGAGGACTTTGAGAATCTTGATCTGAATGAAGAACAAGAAAGTGCCACTATTGAAGGAATTGATGAAAGCAAATTGAGACCACCTTAAAAAGAAAAGATTTTGACACAAAAGGTGGAAATTGACAAACAAATAAAGAAGAGAAGAAAAGAAACCAAAGAAGAAAAGAAAATAAAGACAAAGGGGAACAAAGATGAAAAGCTCTTGAAGTGTGGGATCACACAAAGATTTTTATATTTTTAATTTTTTAGAATACATTTTAGAATTTAGAAGAAATAATTTAGATATTGATCAATTTTAGAATACTAAAAATGGCAGAAACGAAAGTGACTGAACATTCGAAATCTAGTTTAAAATGAAGATGTGTTAAATATTGTTTGTGCAGTGTTTTAATACTAATGTTAATGTGGTTATTGCTAACTGTTGTAATACCTGTTCTAATGGTAACTAATAACAGAAATAACACTAATACAAGTGATCGAGTGAATGCAGTTACTAAAAGAACAACTACCACTAATTTAGAGCAAATGGATGAGAGCATGTATCATCATGACAAATCAAATAGTGATTTGTCATTAAATGTATTTACTATACTTCTTTATGAATACGTAGATACAATGGATGTGAGTGATTGTTATGTTTGCATGAAGTTACCTTCGTCTGTTTCAGAGGGGTGACATATCACCATCTTCCTTTAACATATGGTGTGTCATGTAGTGTTGTGTCCAGTTTGTTCTATGTAACAGGCAAATTGTAGAATTATTATTCGAATATGGATTTAGTATTTTCAGAAATTCCTATTCGAAGAAACCTGAACCCAGTGCTAAGTGGTAAAGATGCAGAATTCATGGGCGAGTTCTTCTTAACAACAAACCCAATAGATATAACATATGCTCATAAGAATAATCTAACCTGTATTTTGCGTGATGAAGAAAAAGATTTTCTAAATTTAGTAGAGGAAAGAAGGCAGGATTTTCAAAAGAATGCTGTAGAACAGAAGTCACATGTACCTTCATGGGTAAATAAGGAAGGGGACTATAAGAAAGGCGAGACTCATGCTGCAATGTCCTTAGACTTGTCAAAATTTTGAAAATTGTGTCTGCATAGACTAAAAACTGACTATAACAACATTTTAATTGGTTCTAGTGAATGTGAACATACCTTACTAATATTGGCGGGATGGGGACTAAAAGGTGGAACTGATCCTGTTTTTCCCAGAATTTATTACGTGTGTGGTAAACATGTCTATTATAGGTTGCCCACACCAGGGTATGGTAGTTGTTATTTTGGAATAGTATTTCCAAAAGTGTATCACATAACTAAGAACAATGAAATAGATGTGGGAAGTCAAGGACTAAAACGGAGTAAAAGAACAAGTTTTTCAGAAATGGTAGGTGATATATTCGGTGCACTGATACCAACAATTGGAGTCATACTGAATTCACATAAAATACGAAAATTGTCAACAATAGTTGCTCGGCTATCGACAGATATTGCTGGGGGATTTTTAATGATTAATACCAAAATGGTTGCAATTAGATCTATGGTTTTGCAAAATCAACTTGCACTTGATATATTATTGGCAAAAGAGGGTGGAGTCTGTGGCATGTTGAAAGTTCAACATTGCTGTACATATATCCCAGACAAAAGTAAAGGTATTGAGGGATATATTAAGAATATTACAAAGATTCATGACGATTTGACCCAACTGGAGGTTGACGGTGTCTGGGAAAGACTTAGTAAAAGTATTTCCGCTTTAGGTAGTTGGTTTTCCACTTTAGGGAGTAGTCTATTAGGAAGATCCTAATACCTGCAATTTCAATAGCAATAATAGCTCTGATAATGATGATGACATATAGATGTTGCAAGAGTAAAACAAGAGCAAGAATGGTGGCCGAAATAAAGAATAAGAGAATGGGAAGGAAGAGAAAAAGGGAAGAGATTGAGTTAGAGGAAATGAAAGGAAGTTTATATGATAAAATGAAAGAATTAGACATGAAAAAGAAAAATGAAGAATTAGTAGAAAGAGAGGAAGACAATAAAAATTAGATGAATAAAGTTGGCACTTGGTAATGATGGGTATTTTATGATGGCTCAAAAATGCCATCAGAGGGGGATTGATGATGAAAAGTGCAGTGCACAGCTGCACTAATAGGAATTAAAGTCATAACGGCCAGAGCTGTCAACATTGGAGCTGGGGCACCAGGTTCGAGTCTCGGCAGGAACGCTCAATAGGTAGCGCTGTGACACAATTGAATAGAAAAAACGAATAGTGAATGTGCCATTTGCTCCGCGATTTGCGTACAATTATAATCCTGTTTGCATCCACAAAGGATTTGCGGCCATTGAGTCAATATTGCTATGCCTGCGGCTGCGATCCCAATAAAAGTTACAATCCTATCCTTTGCCAGGTTCAAGATGGTGCTTCCTTCTCTTCCCAGCACCAGTGCGCCGCAGAATCAACCGCTATGCCTGACATCTCACGTGACCAGTGTATTCTATGGATGGATTTTTGGAATAATGGTACAAGTAACCGTCAGCTTGCTATTCCTGGGTCTTGCTGACAACAGTGATGGAGCAAGGATTCAAGAAAATGAAACTTGCTCGGAGAAATCCTCCATTAACTTTCACTAATCGTTAAAACTGTAGATGAGACAAAACTAATATACCCCAGATACCGACACATAGGGAGAAAAGCTTACGCATGCTTAAATTAATGAGGAATAAAATGCAACGCGACTAAAACCCGTTTTAATTTGCGCAAACGCTTGCGCATGTGCAAACCTGAATTACGTAGAGATAACGTGACTAACTCGCTTTGAGAGGGAAAAACCTCACGCATGCGCAAGAAAGACTAACATGCGGTCTTGAGGTAGCGCATGCCCGGCATCTGCTTCCTTGAATTTAAAAGAAAGCTGCTGTTGTTAATGCTTCTGCCCAGAGAGATAATAATAATACAGGATAGAGTAGAAGTGGGTGGTGAACAGTGAGAATTATATGTTTAAGAAAATAACATCTGTTTATGATTCCTTTATTAATAGTGTGTATTCGGGCCTGCTAAAGCATAACGGAAAAAGAAAATGGTGACAAGTAACCAAAAGCTGCGCATGCTCAGTGAATTCATGATGTGACCCGGTGACTGAAAGAGCTGAATGACTGCCAAATATCAAGGACAGAAGACATGAGAAAAGGAAGACATGTATCACTCGTCTATGTAGCCTGTATTGAATGAATTATTACAATGGAAACAATATATGCATGGGAAGAGGACAGCATGAATGAGCTAAAGGGGAAGGGCTAGCAATCAATAAGTACTTTAATAAAAATGAAGATGTCAGCATGGTGTGACAAAGACTCCCCTAGCCCCGTCCAATCATATTCCATATTTTAGTAAAATGTGCAACTCTTGAGGGTGGTACATGTAGAAATAAAGACTATAACTAGAGTGACTTAAGTTAAGTTAAGTGCTCATTGACGCTGAGAGAGAGACGAGTATGCTGCATCGAGAGAGAGCATTAAGATCATCATAGAGAGAGAGGAGGCGAGAGCAGACTGGGAAGATTCAGATCCGAAACGACAGCCTGATTAGATTAAAAATTGCGGAAGAATATCGAGGAGGGAGAGAGTGTAAGAGAGGGAATCGCCCTGGTGCATCGGGTTTGTAGAGAAGTCTAGTAAGTATCAGTCCTGTCCTGATCCTGTCCTATAGTCTTGTCTCCTGATTCTAAGTCAGGGGACCCCCACCAGTCCTTTGGCCAGAGGGGTGGTTTTCGGTGTTCTCTATTAGGTAAATGTCATTCTGTTCCTAAAATGTGCATATTTCTTTGCAAATGTGTGTTATTATGTGTCTTTTGTCTCTACATCTATCCACTCATGCATTTGATTTGTTGAATGAGATTGTGTAATTGAATGTATTTTGCTAAATCAATTTTCTCTCTCCCATTGAAGAATGATGGAGTTTGCACTGTTAATCTGTAATTGATGAGCGTTCAACTTTATGACTGAATTTTTAGATAAAGCTTATGAATCTTACTCAGAGTCTGTGGTTACTTCACTAAGAACTGTGAATTAGTTAAGAAATTGTTAATATCAACTATCAACTAATTCAACTAATGGTCCATCGACCAGAGGAAAGAGTGTTGATTCGTGAAGATTAGTTAGGCATTGAAATGGTATTTTAACCTGATTTGTGATTTCAGGGAAATAACTAATCAGAACTTAAGTGAATTATAAAACTTGACCCCCAGGCGGATCGACCAGGGAGTGTGGATGAGCATTTTGGATAAATGTATATGGGCCCATTGAAATATTCAGTTTTGTGAAATATTAAACCCTGGCTTTCCGCTGGATCAACAGCACCAAGCATTCTGGGATGAGTAGTTTACTTATGGTCTACAAGACCGTGCGTGCTGAGGCCAGGGGCGGGGTTACATTTAGAAGTTGAGGTAATCGGTAATCCTAAACCCACAAGAACAGACTTCAGCTACTTTTTAAAATTTTACTTACAGCTTCTCTGCTGCCATCCCCGGGCCGAGATTGGGCATTCCAGGACTGCAAGAGCGAGACACAGTCAGACGAGCCCGTTTTTGCCAGCCTCCACAGATTTAGCCCAGTACTCTGAAGCAGGGGAGGGACGATACTTCGAGGTCAGGGGCCGGGCGGGCAGGACTTAACTTAACCCCGGCCGGGCCTGCCCCTATCATGATATAAGTGTACAGCCGATGGCGGCTACTAGGCCAGGCCAGGCAGTGCAATGAGTGCATTAGTCTGCATTATATTCATGATCATCGAATTTTGTGGATCCGGACTCAGCTACCACCACCACGGTGACCTGACGAATGTCACGCCACCACGCTCCCAAAAAAGCAGCATTGGTTTGGCATGGTGATGACTTACCTTAGACTTAGTCAGTCCTTAATTTACCTGCTGTACTCATGGTGGGCCAGGCGCCGTCCGGGACACACACTGCACTCACTGCCTCCCTTTATTGACCAACTGGTTCCGTAACCATTAGGTGGGACTGGGCCTGGTATTGCTCAGTAACTGGCTTTGGTTTACCCTGAACAGATGAGACTCGCAGTGCGCGTGCGGGTATGCTGGGGCGTGGCAATCTGGAAAAAATCTGTGCACGCTGCCGCACAGCCCCTACCCCCGCAGAACCAAAATCCAGCCCAATGAATCAGTGTCAGGTCCACAGGCAACACTGAAGTAAGGGCCGCCATCAATCAAGCAACATTTTATGAATCTCAATCTCCTACTGCTCTGACTTGGCTCAGGCTCAGTCTCAGCCGCTGTCGCAAGGCCCGCAACACCACTATGACCGAGAACAACACTAGTCTGCGGCTGCGCCGATGCCGAGTGTCCTTACAGTGAGGAGGTAAATTAAATATGTCAATTGAATTCAATATTGACTTCAATGCAATATGTGACGTGCGTAGTGTAGACCCGGCCCTGATGAGTAAGTGCCGGTGCTAAGCACCGGAAAGCTCCGGCACAAATTAGACACTGGGAGCAGAGTTGATAAATCTCATTGTTTTAGATGTAGAAATGTAAAGCATCTGACTGTGTCAGACAGATGCCCTGCTGCATACGCAATGTGTCACAAAAAAGATAGGACAGTTTTCAATAGGGTGTAATGATGTACTGGTAATGAAAAAAGCAGTGTGAACACTGTGCAGTTCGTGAAAGAACAAGACAGTGATGGTGACAATGAAGTTCTTGTGGTATATTACAATAAAGTCTAGGATAAAGCTGTACATAAGTTGATTCAACCTTATAAACCCTATTGAATGTTCAGTGAGGATACAAGTGGTCGATGTTTATATATGGGCAGATTTGTGTTCGCTCATACACATTTATTGACATGGCAATGTTTTCCAAATTTAATTGAGAAGAATTGTTGAAAACAGATTTAAACCTTAGGGGTTATTGTGGCATTAAACTGCTGGCAATATGGTATTTTGAAGCCAGTCTGTGTTAGAAGTCAAGAGAGTCTCATGGAAGTGTTTAGGTAGAGATGAAAGGTAAGACTTTTTGGGCTTGATGGAACAACAGAGTTTAGAATTTAGTCTGGATACTAATCGCCCTGAATAAATCACAATGACCACAGGGTCTGATATAGATAGGCTGGGGTGATATAGATACGTCTTCTGAATGGCTCAGGAAGGAGCACACCTTTGCCCTGCGTTACCCATGTAGTTAGCGTTTGGCCATTTTTGATTTTAGGCCTCATCACAAATGACAATTATAGGTATACACTGAAGGCCTATATGAAAGCTGACCCAGAGTTGAACTCTGTGATCTTGAGGGTCACAACATGTGCACCCGACCTTTCTGACCATGACTAATGTCAGTCCACTGGTGATGTGGAGGACTGGCATTGGTGGCTTTTACCTGTTCCCTGCAATGGGAAAGTTGCCTTCTGTATTTTCAGTTTTCCTTGTCTGCCAATCCCCTACAATCAGGTCCTTCACTCAATCCATATGGGACATGGATGCTGCATGTATGCTTACCCTATGGAGGTGTAGTCGGATGAGTATGAAGTGTGTGTGCTGTGCTTTCATTGTTGCAGCCCTGGAATCCATTCAGCATCTCCTATTTATGACTGGTACCAAAGATGGAAGTTGGAGGCAGCATGCCAGATAGCAATGTGAATTGAAGGATACTTCAAATTATTTCTGAGGTCTTTTAAAATGCACCAAACTATAGGATAAAGAGGAGAAGAGCTAGAGGGCCCCTTTGAATTGTAGGGATAGTCTTTACCCCTAACTGACTACATTCTTGTACCAGAGAGGTGTAAACCCCAACAGTTTGAGAGGTAATTGAGTGAGTAAGCTTCTCCCTCATTTGTGCTTTATCTTTGAAACGGAGCTCCCAGCCTCCCCTCCATCCTGCTCAATATACAGGTTAAGTACTGCAGCCTGACAAGACTGTGGGGAATACACAACAATCAGGAACTGCTTGAAAAAGGCCCTAAAGTTCAATTTATGGAATACACAAGCTGTCTGCAAACTGGTATAAGTATGGGACCTAAAGAAAACCCATTCTTTGAGCCAGGATTTCTCATCGACCAGTGCTAGGTGGTCGCACAGCAATAAAGGCCAAGGTTCACGCACCCCAGTCTTGTTCACCAATTCCTCATTCGTTAAATTTTTAATTATATTCCCTTCAAAAGTTCCTTTGTAATCTTTTCTTTCAAACTGCCATGTGCTTGTCTTCGGAGATTCTTGAGATAATATTCGTTTTGATTTGAACGTTTTGATATTACTAGTCTTTGATTTTTACAGTAAAATTTGTGATGGGGCTATTCACAAAGGTAACTTAGAGTTGTGAGTAATTTACACGTTTGATATTACTCTTACACTTTTGGGTAACTTTAATACTTTTGGCTATTCACAAAATCTTAGTGTAAAATTACTCAAAAGTGTAGGTATACATGTATCCACCTCCTGAACAGTGGGTGGAATCAAATTTATGAGTGTTAAGTTACTACTGCCAAAAAGAAACAGCAGTACGTCCAGCAGTACAATGACAAACCACTGATACTGCAACAGCCTCCAATAGAAAATAATGGAAGCAAGGACTTAAAATAAAACACAATAGGAAATAATGTTAAATAAAAATACATTTTACAATAGTTAAAATATAGATTAATATAATTTGATGTTAAAAAAATTAAAACTATAAAATACAGTTAATATTTTATTATAAAATATTTTAACAAACTTTTAATGTATAAATTAATGTATCATTAATTGTTATCAAAATATGACTAAACTACTTGTGAATAATTCTATACATCGATTTTAACCATTGTTATTGCATAATAAAAATATATTTGATTTATTTCACTCTAAAATGTAATTTTTATTTTAAACTTCCGAAAAAATATTTTAATTTAATTTATTATTTCTAAATTAATTGAAGATTTAATTCAAAATTAATGTTAAGTGTTGTAGCTTTTTGTCTTCTGTTTTACGTTTAAAATAACTATATATAATTAATTAAATATATCCTTACTCCTCCCGTTTAGTAATGAATATGCCCATTTTTCCATCCACTCCCTCTGGTCCCTACCAAATTTATCACTAAGTATTAAACTTACATGTGTGAGGAGCTTCCTGCAGAAAGGATGGGAGAGGTAGAGGAATATATTTACACTTCTAGGTTATTAAATAGCATTTTGTAGTACTTTAGTAGTACGATTATAGTACTACTAAACATACTGCAAAATGCAGTTTGAGAATAGGCCCCTTTGTTGTAAAGCCCAAGTGAGCTTATTGTGTTTTTAAGAATGCCATTGCATTGCATTCTGCTTCTGCTGTCTTTCAGTGATTCACGCAATGTGTGCTTGAAAAATAGACTCAAATAGCCTGTTTTCAAAAAGCCATATTAATTTGGGTGGATGATATAGAGAAACGAAAAGGTCAGTATTATATTATTAGACAGAGAGAAGAGAAGTGCAAATTCACTGTGGAAGAGGTGATGTGTCTGTGACATGCATTGTCTGGAAGTGGGATTAGTACAAAATTAAAATTAGAGGAGACAATTAAGAAAGCACCAAGCCTTAAATACAAGCAATAATTTAAGTCATTTTTGGCATGGCAGATTACAATTCTAAAATGTTAAGATTATTTGTCTGAGAGGAACGCTTCTTTGATTATTTTGAAGATAAAGAGGTGACATTTGAGTGGTAAAGTGAACATGAGGAAGCATTTAGGGCATAAAATGATGTATTATCAATGCTTTTGAATTGAAACCAAATAAAAAAAGGGATAGAGGGAAGAGGTGTGGCGCAGCGGCCAGGGCGACTGACTCCGGAACCTGGGGCTCACGGTTCGATCGCCAGCGGCAGATCAGCCCAGCACCATGTGACTCTGGCAATAGCTCGTTTAATCTTCCTGACGGCCCCCAGCGCCGGGACACCTCTCCGGAGGTAGCTGTTCACTTTACAAATACTGGACATTTACATTTACATAAAACTACCCTTGTCACTGACAAAGCACTGTCAAGGCATTTGGATTTGGAGCAGAGATAATGCAAGACAAAATAGAATCATCGCATTTGCATTAAGAACTTCCATAGGTGCTGAAGGGAACTATTTGGTTTTCTAGAAGGAGCAGGGCAAGACCGGAGTACTAAAGCAGCCCTGGCAAAAAGGCTCAAACCAGCCCCACACCTTTTATCTCCTCACACAATATATCTCTTTCCATCTATTCATTCTCTCTCTGTCCTTCTCTCATCTCTCTCTTCTCCCGCTCTTACCGCTTTCTCTCTACCTTCCCCTCCCTGTCTTTCTCTCTCTCTTGAAGCCTCCCTATACCTGCTGCAATTAACCTCAGGGAGCTGTGGAAAGTAACAGAGGCATCAGGAGCAGCCCTATGCCCTAATAACAGGCCTCCAGCCCATTGGGAGATGCCCGGTGGACTTAAAGATCTGTCTGGCTCTGGGAAGGAAACTTTAGCGTGCTGGTGGAAGGGGGATTCAACATTTTCAGGATTGTATGTGGGGCACTGCATTTGAATTGCTTAGGAATCACAAACCTTAAATTGAGGTGTTTACCCTAAAAGGTGTGAACAAAGCAAACCTCGCATTGCAGTATGATTGTAAATTCTGCAATATTATACATATGCCATCAAGTGTGCCAAGTTAATGCAGAGTGAATACAGATTGTTTTTCAAAGTTGTCAGTATAGAGCATTAAATGAGGAGATGAAGGATGGGAGTGCTAGTGCTGCATCATTATGTGCTGGGGCAATTAATGAGGATGAGTGGAAGTCTAGTGAAGAAGAGGAAGAAGAATTGAGGGAAGTGAAGGACTGGTCTCACAAAAGGTGGCTGCTGCTCTTTCCTTTACCCCTAAGGGTCTAATTACGAGTCTGGTGGTCCGAGGACCGCCAGACTCGCAGGAGAGCAGCGGTCCAGCCACTGCCGTACCGGAGGTCCGACTGCCCTATTACAACTTTCGCGGTCAGACTGCCAATGCACTGCCACAACCGCAAGGGAGCTGCCATTCCCTGGTGGTGGCACAGCGGTCAGGGGCTCAGCAATATGCTAGTGGCACCGTCATGAATATTACGAGTTTCAGGACCACCAGCGGTGTCATGGAGGTCTTTACTCCATGAAAAGGCTGGCGGTCCTAAAACAAAGGGGTCCTACAGGGTCCCCTGTTGCCCATGTGCATCGGGATGCATGTACGGGGGCACAACATGTACCCCCTGTGTGCATGCACACCAGTTCCTGCATGGCAAGGACTTCACAGTCCATGCCGTGCAGGAACTGTTTTGGCATTCCCATTATGGGGCCTATTTTCAGAGGCCCCGCCGTGGGACCACTAAAAAGCCCGCCAGACACGAGGAAACTCATAATCTGGTGAGCGGTGCGCACACAGGTTTGGCGGTGCAGGAGCGGGCTGCCAGCATGGTGGTCCTCTCCTGCTCCACCAAACTCGTAATCAGGCAATTAGTGCCTCTACTTTTTCTGTTTTATTACCCCCTTCATATTTTCTGCCTGCAGTTGCCCAGTTTTTATTTACATACTTTGAGTTATTTATTTTATTATTTTCCTTTTGGTGACTTGATGGGAGAGTATTAACATGAGCCCTGTTGTCCAGAGGTACAGCATCTTTTCCGATGAGGAGGTGAGCGTGTTCCTTTTTTTGTGCCAAAGCACATCCTGCTGATTTTGATTGGCAAGAAACAAGCCTGACCAGGGTTTCCGCCGTCAAGAGCACAAAGTCACTAGAGGAGCGCAGTGCTTAATGCAAAGTAAAACCGACATCAAACGCTAAAGCAACAGGCACAGCACTGCTGAAGATACATCATTGGCTGCTATGAAAACTTGCAAGAGCACCATACAACTGAGGTGGGGACTCTACAGGTAAGTGGCATTGTTATCATAAATAATATGATTATTGTAGTGTGGATGATTGTAAATCAAGTTATTCACTGATATTCTGGCACCTCAGTGAAAAACAAAAGTTGGTCTTCATGGTTGTGACATCACAAAGATAATTACTCACCCAAGTCTCTCGAAGACCCAAACAAAGAATTAGAATATTTCATAGCAGATCATCGGCTGTTCTCTCAGGCCTCCATTCCACAGGTCTGAGGCAGGTACAGTAATGGTTTTGATGGGGTTTTGTACTGTTCCACTGCAACAAAAGAGAAGGCTAATCCATGCAGGTGTAGCTCACTGAGCGCCTCTCTAAGCATTGTTTCAAGATATCTGCTCTCTGTTTGAGGGTGAAGAGCATGACATCTATATGGGCATGGGATATAGGAGAGGTGATCTAGAGATGGTAAGAGATAGTGTCAGAGGGAGATGCCGTGTCCTTCTGGTATCAAGATTTAAAAATGTAAAAATATATTTTAGCAGGGGTTTGGTGGGGGTCAATGCTGACTGTAGTATGATACTGTGAATATGTTCTGTAAAAAGTTTTGTGTGGGAGGATGTATTTGGGAGGAACAATGGTGGAAGTTGTAAGATAGGATGGGAGATGGAAACAGGAAATAGCCTAAGGGGGTAGTTGGTACCTAGTCAGCAGTTTATGGCTCCATATTTAACCCCTACATAGATGCAAAGATGCGCAAGCTTCATGACAGTGCAAGTTTATGCAACTCTGCTATTACCTTTAGAGTTTTAGTTAAAATGAATAACGGTGGGAGTGAAGGAATAATATTTGTATGACAATAAACTATTGGTAGCATAACAATAGGGGAAGTAGAATAGCTATAGGGATGGAATCAGTAGATTAGTGTAATTATTTTTCACATGTGCTTACTACTGTCTGTACCTCTAATCATTGCTATTTTCTATCCCATCCTTTTAGGACGCCCCTGTCCAGCTCTAACAATGGAGTGACCACCTCAGGTAGTGCAGGAGGACATGCTGTAGCAGATTGGTTGTAAGTCAGCTTTACTCTTTTTAAATTTATAATTGAATCAATTCAATTCACTACTTTATTTTGGCTTTATAACCATAAACGTTCATGCAACATACAAACAATTTATGACCAACATTAGGTAAAAAAGCCGAACCTACTAAAATAAGAATAAAAGTGATTAAAACAGATCAAGTAACTTATATTAAGACAAAGATTTAGGTCAATACAGTGTTTAAGACCGATTGTTCCATTATCCCACTCTGCAATTCAAGATAATTGATAAAATGTCATCCACTGCAGACTTTAAAGTGACAGTGCATCTTATACTTGATAGCCCTAGTCCGAAAACAAACCTTCCCCTACGGAGTCACCTTTACCTTGGTGGTTCTTATTCTCCATGTCTATAGTAATTACTGGACACACCGAACACATTTTGCTCCTTTGTGTCACATCTAAGAATTGTGGAAGCTTCCCAGTGATGGATAATAGCCCATAACTTACATACTGGAAGGATCCATTTCTTGCGGGGTATGGTATGGGTGGGACAAAAGAATGAGAAGTGATGGATAGATTCCTCTGTCTGCAGACAGAAAGTTGCGAGTTGTATGGTCGTTTTTCATCCATGTAGAAGTGAAGGAATTTAAAGGTAAAATGCCAAGCCTAAACTTTATATACAGCGTTTTGGCCTGAGCTGGTTGTATTCTGTCTAGAAATGGCTCAAAGCAGGGGTCACTTTTATGACTCAAAAACATCTCTGTTAAACTCCCCACTTTTTTATCTTTCCATATTTGTTCCAGCCTTCTTTCCCAATAGACTTGTTTCAGTGTTGCTATTGTGCCCTTTGTCATTTTATCCAGTTGCAATCATACCTCATCCATCTTAAGAACCTCACACAAGAGCTTTATTTTCCTTAGCCATGGGATATGGAGTTTCTTGTCCAGGCTGATAATCTCCTCCATAATAACCTGTTTCTATTCCAGCATGGCTAAGTCATGGAAGTTGCAAAGCCACTCACTTTGTAACTTCATAGATCTTTTCTTACTGTCACCAAATTTGTACAGTTGCACCTGATGAGCAGCTAGTTTCCTTCCTCATTCTGCTGTAGATATAGATATTCCAGCACAGGGGATGCAAAGGGTAAGAAGTATGCTACTCGGAGTGCACTAATTTTGACATGTGTGTCTCTCTACTTGTAATGACAGCCTCAGTGAGAGCCATGAGATTAATTTCCTGCAGGGGGATATCCCGCTGAAGGGTTTCCTGCTGCAAGGATGTGGCTTGAGGTGTGACCCCAGTATATTCAATTCATAATATTGCAACTCACTACATTGCAGTCATTACATTGGAAAACACTAAGAGTCAGAATTACTAAGGGCTTATGTTGCCCTTGTGTGACGCAACTCATTGCAAGGCAATGCAATTCCTTTAGTGGGATTTACTAAGCCACGCAAAACCACCTTGCATGGCTCTGAGTGGTTTAGTAGATTTAAAGTAACACAAGGCAGCACTTATCACTGCTATGCATCATCTTGTGACAGGGAGGCATTCCATGGGTGGAATTTGTGCATTCTCACACATCCACTCATGGTTTTTCGCACAATCTCATATATCCAAAGTTTTGTAAACCTGGAACTTGTGCCAAAATTGTGCGCCTTCCAGACCTAGGTATAACAAGTAGAAATATCTTTATACTCCTCTTTGTAGGCATCCTGCATTCTTCAGCACACATACAAAGAGAAGTATGCCTTAAAGGATTGTTTTTGTGCAGAAAGTTATGCCTTCCTGCACAAAAACGATCCTGCCTGTCCGCGCATGCCCCCTTGCACCATGGTGCATTGGTGCCTGCATTGGCGCTGAGCAGCCACAAGTCTGTCAACATTAGGAGACAGCAGGAATGTGTCATATCTTTGCATATTTGGTGCATTTCTGCTCCCCACCTTTCACGCAACACAGCAAGCCCATAGCAAATTGGCCCATAAATGAACCAGATACAGCAGAATCATTGAAACAAATAAAAGTAGTGGTGATGGTTGTTAGAGCCATTGTAATGCAGAATTGTTTAGCATTAGATACATTCCCAGCCAAAGGTAGTGGAGTCTGTAAGGTGATAAAGGCTAAGTGGTGTTGTACATATTTCTCAGATAATAGTCGGGTTATTGATTCTTTTATTACTAACCTGACTAATGTTTTGCATGATGTTCAATGTTTTGAAGAGCATGGCTTATAGGAAACTGTAGGTTCCTGGTTTAAAGAGATAGGTAAGTGTTTTAGTAAGGTTGGTGAATGAATAGACAGTATACGAGGAAGTACTTCACTCTAGCCTTAACCCCTGTACTAATCATAATGATTTGTGCCATCGTCCTGTTTTCTTTTTCTAAAATGTTCTTTATGTTTGTTTAAAAAGTGTGTAAAGAAAGGAAATAGCTTCAAGAAGAAGAAACTGGAGGAACATAACATGAAGAACCTCAAGGATTATGTCTACAACCAGCTAAAGATTTTGGAGGAAGTATTCCAGAAAGAAGCGAAGAGTTATGTTGACTGATTGATTTACTGACTAATAAAGTGATTAATGGGTTCAGTCATTATAAAATAATTAGAGGGAGGATTTGGTAGTGTTTTTTTGTTAAAGTTCATATTTTTGTGTGACAAATTATACTATTAATGATTTTTATGTTGGATCCAATATGCAAATTATGAATTAGAATGTATGCAATTAAACAAGTTTAATATGAGGGTGGGAGGTGTGTTTAATAACATGATTTAGTTATGCCATTCTTTGGTGAAAACACCTTATTGATAAAATGAATGCTGTTCCTGCCTCTGTTTTCCACTCCTGCATTTCACCCCCTACCTTCAGGTCCCCCTGCTCATCTTCTCTCCCCACAGTCACTGCAGAAGCGAAGATAGGTGGTGTATGAATACAAAGGCTTATCAATTAAACTTTTAGCGTACTAGATAGGTTGCAATATTCAAGGTTTCTTCTGCTGTGTTTCTGTAGTTCAGTTTAGTTTTGCATGTTGCATATTTTTCAAACCATCCCTAGATGACAGTGACGTGGAAAAGCAGGATGCTTTCTTTGAAAATTGGATAGTGCTAACGTATAATGGTACAATGTGAATTACTCTGATTCACCAAAGAATTGTTACATGCAATCATGTCATGCATAATCTGTGCTTTAGCTAATTTTCTATGCAAGAATTGTGAATAAGAGCCCCTTGATTCTGGGGGTGAGCCAGAATTTTAGCGAATTTTTCTTTTGTCTATTAGGGATGATGTCTGACCTT
This sequence comes from Calotriton arnoldi, assembly GCA_963921515.1. Lineage (NCBI taxonomy): Eukaryota > Metazoa > Chordata > Amphibia > Caudata > Salamandridae > Calotriton > Calotriton arnoldi. Next base: position 26,717 of record CAWUFW010017171.1, on the reverse strand, counting down.
TTCTTGATTTTGCTGCTCATTTGGGACTTAGACTAATTTCTGATTTTCGTATATTCTGTATTAACTTGCACTTCTGTGCCTTTATGGCATTCATTCTGTACTCTGCCAGACTGATGTTGTGTGGGGTACCTTTTTACTCAAGATCGACCTAAAGTGGAATCTCCTGAGGTAAACAGAAAATTTTGGGGTGTCATGATTATTGGGCTGCAGTGCTAATTATTGGGGCACAGGGTTCCACTTCCACACTATTATGTGAATGTTCAGAAGTTGCAGTGGCAGGTTCTGAGTAATATGACATGTTTTATTTGTTGATATGGAACAATCTCTCACATTATGGGAGTCACTTTTGTGTTGTTATCTGAAGGTGCTCACAGTAACATGGAGCACTGCTCTGTACAGGAGTTTCTCTGGGTGCTCTGCCAAGAACATCTATTTGTTTGTAGAAGGATGGTGACCTGTTTAATGTCTGACTCATTCAAGTTGTCTAAATTGGTCCATAAAAATGGTTTGCTCCTCCTGATTTGTGAATGTATCATAGAAACTTTTATTTTGGTGGATCTTATTTTTGGGAGATTTGTGTAATTTGTTTTAACTTTGGTCACATTTTGATTTTTTAAAACAATTCAGCATGGAATCTGTATTGCAACCTGCATCTTTTCTACAGTCACCCAAAGACCCAACAATTGTTTGAAACAACTGGTTTTGTGTAGTCAGTGTTTACATGGGATCAATAGATGGATTCTGTTTTCACACAAGCAGAAAACCATGCATCTTGGAAAACCGATTAGGGATGAAAGTCAAAGGATTTTTTAACATATTCTAGTTGTTAAACCATTTGAAAGTGAAGTTTTAGACCAGTAAAAAATGCAGAAATATCTAGTGGTCAGAAGACGTACATATGTTAGAAGGTAGCAACATCCTGGTGAAATGATGAATCCGTATGTAGTAAACTTATGGACATTTACTACTGAGTGTGCGTTTGACAATGACATGAAGTAAGTTATTAGATATCAAGTCCTTTTTAGGAGCTATGAGAAAAAAAGATAAGCAAATTGTTGACTTTTAAAACTCCTTCATTGACTGAGAGTATTACAACAGTGTTGAGGCTATTAAAATAATATTGAGAAATAATATTGAGAATTCATAGGTAAATGCTAAAGCTTTGAATAAAGGGAGTGCTGGAAAAAAGTGACCTTTGAGTCCCATGAAGAAACATCTGCACAGTGCCTGAAATAGCAAATGTGAATCTTGTGGCACTGTGAGGCATACGGCTAAATCGAAGGGGTGCCCCACAGCAAAAGGAATGTAGCAGTGGTGGTTTGGTGCGGCATTTTGTCAGGGCATACTGAGCTGGACAAGAGAGAACCAAGGTTAATTGTGTGAGTGAGTAGAATGATTTGCAAGAATGCATTGAAAATAGGACACTTGAATGTGAGAGATGGGAGAGCTGTGGACTAGAAGAAGGATATTAGGGATCCCATTGTTAAAGTTATGGTTGATCGTGTAGTTTTGGAATTTGTTATTTGACTCATGTGCTAATATCTCAGAGAAAACGTATGCAAAAGTGTGGCAAGAACGAGAGCTTAAGTAACCGTATGTAAAGCCTTAAGCAGAGGGAGGTTTGGAAGGTAACTTCATAGGGTTTTTTAATCTAGCATCAAATGTATTGCAAATTACAACTCTGGCAAAGTTTATATTGCTGAGGTTGTCAGGACATTATGGTATGGTTGCACCAGGGAATGTTGGACATGATTTTGAGGCCAGGTATATTAGTACAGGAGTTGTGTCTGTATTGAAGTCAAAGTCATATAATGAGACACATATGGAAGAGTTGTTGGTGGAACACAAGGATGCATTTGCTGAGGGTATGTAGGAACGTAAGGGTTTACTTCATCATAACAAGTGTAAAGACAATGTAGTTCCAGTGAAGCACAAATGGAGGGAGGCAGTACTAAGAAAGAACTTTGTGAAGTGTCAAAGAGGATGTCTAAGGATAGCATAATTGAACCAACCATCATCTTTTTTTTTTACCATTAATTGATGAGTAAAGAACTTAGGGCCAGATGTGCAAAGCTATTTTGAGGTCGCAAATGATCCGATTCCCAGAATCGGGCCTTTTGTGCCTGCAAAAATGCTTTTTTAATCATATAAACACCAAATTGCAATTCGGTAACTTGTTACCGAATCGCAATTTGGGTTTGCAACCCAATTCCGATTCAGTCATTGGAAAGTGTGTGATTAGGGCGTCCCTTCCAAATATCGAATAGTGTGGTATGTATTAATTTTTTGCGACCGAAATGCCGTCGTAAAACATTCATATTTTACTAACACTTCAGAGGAGGTGATAACCTAATTGCAAACGGTAAGTGGTCCCACAGACCACCACCTACTTGTTAAAAATGAATGCTAAATGTTTCATCTTTTTAAATGCATACCGTTTTCCTTAAAGCCTTTCAGCAAACATTTTAAAAGCAACACAGACATGGTGGTCTTCTGATCCCAGTAGACCACCACCCCTGTGATGGCTAGCCTACGCAATGAGTTTCAGACTGCAACCTACCTCATTAATGTTCATGAGGTAGGTCAATTTGTGACCCACTAGGAATTTCTATTTTAAAAATAATACATACATTAGTAATGGCTATTTATTAATTGCAATTCACAGAAAATTGCTATTAGGAAATTGCTATTCCTAATGGTAGTATATATAAACCCTAGTCTTTGCATTGGTCTGTGCAGCCTCAATCATGCAATCTGGGTGCATAGGCAAATTGGAAGAAACAGTGGCTATGATTGGGAAAGGCAACAGTTTTTGAAATTGGATTTAAAATCTGCTCATCATCGGATTGTTCTAACCGATGAATCTAAACACCTAGCAACATTTGTTTCTCTGAATGGTGCTTTCAGTTCAAAGAATGCCATTCAGGTTGACAAGTGTGGCAGGCAGTGCCTCAAAACATTATGTTTCGATTTGTTGAAAGAATAGGGAAGAACACTAAATTGGATAAGGTATTGACTATCCCTGTGAGCAATGACTATGGAATGAATATTGCACAGAGAGAAATGTTACCTATTTAAAAAGAGATGGACTATCTTAGACCAATGATTACAGTTGAAAGGATTAAGCTGAGACCAGAATTGATATAAGCAGTTTAAGATGTACCAATTCCAGGTGAACAGAGAACTGCTGTAAATTCCCATATTATGTAATCTCTGTATAAAGTTTGTTGAAAGATTTTCCATCATAGCTGAGCATTTGACTATTCAGTTAAGAAAAAAATCAAATGTGTGTTGTACTGAAGAATATGTTGGAGACACCTTTACTTAAACCATTTAATATCAAGTAACCTGTGTGTATTACAGTGGATACTAGAAATAATTGGCTGAACATGATTTTGTACACAAAGGGCAAGGTAAGAGAGAAAGAGAAGAATGTTGCATGTGCTTCACATACTTCGAAACAATAGCAAAGGTAGTATTCAGTCATTGAAAAATAAATGGTAGTGTTCAAATGCATGGTACACAAATTGAGGAGTTAGATTTGTGGGATGTGAGTTCACATTTAGAGCAGACCATAAACAGTGTATTTACATTCTATGTGGGGAAAATGTGGATTGCATGAGAACTGTAGGATGATTAGTCAGATTAAGTACAAAATTGCTGGAGTATGATTTTAAAGTGGAGTACATTGTTGAAAAGACTAATAAAAAGATGTTTTTGTGTCCAGACTATTTTCACTAAACAATGATTCTATTGAAATTTTGATTTGGAAGAAGACTTAGGGGCCGATTACGATGGCAGTAGTAGGCACCTCGGCGGTGCTGGTTGTGGCGGAAAGGTCCATTTACTTACTCCTGCGGCGGTCCTCGCGTCCGCCATATTACAATGGGCAAAGACAGCCCATTTCCCGTCCGTCGCGGAGTTTCCGGATCCGCCAGATTTTTCGTTCCGCAACGGTGGCGGAGGGAGCCAATAGAGAAAGACCGCCGTGCGGAATGACGTTACGACCGCCGGACTAACCACGATGCCTCAAACAGCCCATCTGAATGGAGCGGAGAAACCAGCCACCCGGAGACAGCGGAAGCACAACTGCGGAGATAGAAACTCGAATCTGAGACACCTCCACACGTTCCTGGCCGCCATGGATCCAGCTCTACAAGCCCTTCCGCTGTTGTACCTCATCCACTATCAGCAGATAAGACGCCGTCGTGGTCAACACCGCAGGTAAGTGAACAACACATCCCCGCATACAACCACAATACACAACTGTCGCGCTGAAGTACCTGTCCTGTCTAAATCAGACAGCCTGGTGGAGACAGGAACATATCCCCCAGTGTAAGTACACATGTGCTGCATGTCACAAATTGACACCTCTGCATCGGGGTCACCCATCACCATAGAAATCACAGCAACTAGCCCAGTCGTGCCGGTCATGTCACCGCAGCGGTGAAGCCGCGGGAAAACCTGCCCACAATGTACTAGGAGTCCAGGACATTGCCCCAGACAAGCAACACCAACATCACAACATCCACACCACATGTAACATAAAAGAAGCACCACTCAGCACAACATATCTGCAGCAAGAAGTCATGTGCAGGGACACTGTCTAGAGCAGGGGTCTTCAATCTGTGGGGCTCGACCCCCAGGGGGCCGTGGAGTCATAGAAAGCGGGTTGCGCATTCCCGTTCGCACTTCTGTCTGGAACTGGAATTCAAAACCCTCTTTTATTTTCATGCTCGCCCTTTCCCCACTGCTGTCTTTGAGATTCCTCTGCTCTGCCCTCACTGTTAGCTGTTGCCATTCTCTGACCTCCGTTTGTCCGGCTGGCTTGAGGAAAGCCCACATAGGCTGTCCTGGGCTGGGGGTCGGGTAGAGGGGGGTGGAGACAGTCACACAACCCACCTGTGCCAATAGAAGGAACAATCTTTTCAAACTAATATGTTTTTTGAAGACAAAACTAGCCATTCTTAACAAAACACAAAGACCAGATCTCAGAGGTAAATGCACTATGTGCAAATGGAAATCCCGTGTAGCTCATACTGTGTGTTTGCTTCCCTGTGAGTGTGCATGCAGGGCACTTACTGGTATCAATTACCCCAATCAGCTCAGTTCTCCCCGACTACTGCCTACACACCTTAAAACCGCACTGTGCACTGTCCTAGTGGCATCTATCAAGCCATTTACATTTGGTAAATAGCATGAGTTTCACTTACTGATATGTTATTCGAATTTTATTGCAGAGTTGTCCCACATGCTTTTCAATGTGACACTTCCATCTCTGCTTTAAAGTCCCCAAGGGAGGCAGTCACATTTCCACCTGCGCCACCGGAAGGAACAATCTTTTCAAACCAAAAGGTTTTTTAATACAAATCTAGCCATTCTTAACAAAACTCAATCATGTGTTGTTATTGTTGACTATTCAACACATGAAATAAGGAGAATCCAACCAGAGTCTTCGCATGTCATGTGCATTCGGACCCAAGTGCTCAGGGGGCTAGGGGTGTGCCTTTTACTTTCTTCCCGAGGCAGGGTTGGGGCAGTGCGGCTGTGCTGCAGGCTTCAGGTGTTCTTCCCCTTTATAAATGACACTGCCATCATGCAGCTGACAGAAGGGCAGTGTGCTTGGTGGGGGCCGGGGGGTGGATGGGGCCTTGGAGGGGCATACCACTGAAGGGATGAAGGGGAAGAGCCTGGACAGACAAGGTACTGTCTGTGTGTGATTATTAGGTATTGAGAGACAGGGCCAGACATACTTTAACTTACAGAGATGTGGGATGGGAGATGGGGGCATGCAGGGCCAATTGGAAGGCAAGGAGAGAGGTGTGAGCCAGGATGCAGGTGTGAGAGGGGATTGGAGAGAAGGGGTGGATGATGTGAGGGAAGTGAGGAGCAGCAAGGTAGAGACGTGGAAGAGAGGGAGGGGTGAGAGGGGAGCATGTGAGAGGTGAGGAGAAATGAGGGCGAGAGGAGACAGGATGAGAGAAGACAGCAGAGAGAGGTGAGGAGGACAGCAAGGGAGTCAGAGAATTCGATTTAAGAGATCAGGGATGAGGAGAAATGTGAAGTGGCGAAGGAAGTGCAGAAATGCAAGAGGAGAGGTGAGTGTGAGAGAAAGGTGAAGGCAGAGATGAGGGCTACTATTAAAGGGTAAGATAAGGTAGCTGAGAGGTGCTCCTCTGTGAGGTAAAAAGAGAATTTGATGCGACATGGGTGAGGGAGAGCAGCGATAAGGGAATAGAGGGAGTACTGGGGTGGGTGTTTAAGTGACAGGAAAGAGGGACGTTAGTTCAAGAAGGTGTGGAAGAACAAAGAAGAGATGGGAACGATGAATGGGGGACTGGAGAAGTGTAAGATACAAACAGATAAGACAGAAATTTGAAGGGGAGACTTGAGGTGAATGAGAAGTGCTGAGGGTTGAGAGAGGAGACGGGGCCAGGGAGATAAATGAGAGAGACTGTTAGAGATGAGGTGATTGAAAAGACTGAACGGCGAGAGGTGATTAAAGGTGAAGTGAGAGATTGAATGGGGAAAGTTCAGAAGTTGTAAAAAGGGGTGAAATAAAATGGCCTTCAAAGGGAGAGATGGATCCGGGTTGGGAGAGGTGAGAGGGATAGAAGGGAGGGGGTAGGAGGAAAGAGGTGTGGGTGAACTGCTTAACTCTGCACAAGACCGCCAGGGTTTTTAGGGACCCCTGCTGCTCCCGGCCAGGGCCAGGTGAGCTTCTAATGTGGCAATACTGTGGAGTGGAAGGCCCTTCACAAAGGATGACTAGACATCTTTCTGTTGTTTATTGCTGTATTTTGGGTATAACCTGGTACTGATGAGGTGAAATCTTTGCCCAGTATCACCGTGTGTAAAAATGTCAATGCCGCATTACATAGCATTATTTACATTTTCTTACCACACAACTTAATCGAGCCTGCCGCATAATTTGGTCCTCCCCTGCCTCATAATTCTAGTAGCCCTGCCTTTAGGGCAGGCTGGCAGTGCCTAAAGGGATGGCCAGACAGGTCAGTGTGTGGGCTTTATTTTTATTTTTTGCTGCTTGCTCGCCTGTTTGTGGTCTGGTGGACTGTTTTTACTGTTGATTTATGTGCTATGACCACAAAATATTGTCTACAGCAAGCACAAATGCATGCAGTCTCCCATACCTTGCAAAAACACCTATACAGCTCGGCCTATACAAGTTTGAAACTGCAGCATATTTTGGTCCTTCCGTTGCCTCATAATTCCACTAGTCCTGGCTATAGGGCAAGCTGGCAGTGCCCAAAGGGGTAGCCAGGCAAGTCAGTGTGTGGGCTTTTTTTGGCAGCTTGCTGGCCTGTTTTATGGTCTGGTGGACTGTTTTTACTGTTGATTTCTGTGTAGTTAGCCTGTGACCAGTCACAAACAAACCTTTGACTTGCTAAACACTGTTTAATAATATTTTCCCACCGTAAAAATGATTTGCCGTGGGAACTGGGGACATTTATGGTTTTTAATGATGAGGAGTACCAAGTTCTAGAGATGTTTGTCAGGAGGGGGTCCTTACGTCTGAACATTTTTACAGGGGTCTCAGCATCCAAACGTTTGAAGACCTCTGGTCTAGAGTGTCATCTCATTAGGAACACCTTCAAATGTATAGTAACATGAGTGTAGGGTGAGGCAAGAGTCCCTCCAAAAGGACCATAGTAATCCTTGCACACAAATAAGGGTCAGTCCACATACAATGTGAAACAGAGGAGGGCAGACCAAGTAGGGTGTGTATGTGTATTTCACAGTAGGGCAACAAGGTGTTGGAATGAGTCAGTGAGCCCAGGTAGATGACAAATCATATTAGACACCACTGCCACACAATCACAGATCACCACAGCCCCCAAGCAGACATTGATAGGCCCATCACATACAATGGCAGACCATATCACACAATGACAGCCCATAACATGCAACACAGTGAGAAATTCCTGACTCAAACAGAAAACTCAAAGTAAGCACCACTGTGCATTTGACTCACAAGTGTACTGCTGCAATAAACGACACCATGTGAGTATGTCCAGTACATCAACAACACTGACTACACTGCCAACTCACAGAACACCTACACACCATCACTACACCTCAACAAAGGGAGCACCAACTACAAAGTAGTGAATGAATGCCAAAGTGTCAGGAAGACTCCATCTTGACAGCAGGAAACTCTGACCTGAGACTCAGGACAACCCTCCTTCTACTCACACCTGCCTTACACTCATGTGAATCAAAGAGAGTAATTTAAGAAATGAAGAGTCACTGTGCACATTAACAACCATGGAACTGTTCACACTGCATGTCAAGTCCTTCAGACAGCTCACACACTGAAACTTAGCCTCATACACATACCATAAGTCAGCAGCAATGTATGACAATAACTAAACTAGCCTAAAGTGGAGTGCATAATGTATGAAAAACATGGAGATATCTCAGATAGCATTTGTACATGATATGGAAGAGGTGCAACATATCACACTACACCTAGGCCATCAAATCAGACATGGGTGGAAATTGAACTAAAGTAACATCTGTGCAATATCCCTGTGATACAGCAATGCAAGCTATGCATTGGCCCAGGAATGATAGGAACTGTCATAAGCCATACAGTGACCAGCCCCACATCTGTGTCAACTCCCTTGACATGTGCCACCAGCACAACACTCATGGCTCATTGTCACACTCACTGACTGTCAAACCCAAGTATGACCTTCACACATACCCCTCATCTACCCATCTCACACCTTCACTACTCCACACCTGTGAGAAACACAGATAAAGGTGCAAATAATGTCCTGTGAGTTTCCTGAGAACCAATGCCACACCCTGGTGTGTATCTACAAATGTCAGAATCCCACTCAGGGATGTCTGAATCAATGCTGTTCAAAAACCATTTGCCAAACACATGTCTCACAAACAGCATCCAAAGAAGTCCAACAAGCTCACCCATGTGTAGGCAAACAGTGGATAGGCAATGTGACCCTAGACAGCACAGGAATAGATAAAAATTTTACTCTGGCCAACTGCACAGATACCATCACCCAACCCAATCAAAAAATACATGATCAAATGCCAATCATGAACACCAACTGTGTGCAATAGGACAAAGCTGCAAACACAGACATATACACTCCACCAGTTACCAAGTGAGCATGGTGTCAATGTGTAGCACAAGCATGCACATGCACACTCCTGACAAGTGACTGCTCAAATATAGGAGGCCATAGCACAATTGGGCACTCAAAACAAGCCAATGAACAAGACCCCACATTGCTGCATGTGACAGTCACACAAGAAATGGACACAACAAATTCTACACACATCTGAATGTATTCCAATACACAAACTCCTCACACACAATGTCATTCAAATATAACATTACACACATGGACTTGACAGTGGAAAGAGCCAACACAGGCCAAAGACTGCATCCGTCAACAACAAGTACACAACATATGCACATACAAAATCATCACATCGCAAACTCAGCTGGACATCAGGGGGACTCACACCAGGCAAGGACAAGGCAACATACACTCACAGCAGTGCGTGTACAGTAAGCAGTGTGTGAACACCAACAAAACCAGTATCACACATATCTGAGTGCTCCACCATGAACTTCAACACCACAAATCATCACAGGGCACAGATCACATCACACTCAGGATGGGTAGCAGTACCTCAGCAAACACACATACACTTTAGCTATCACCCACTGCTGCACAACTCTGGAAAACACAGATGCATGGAACATGATTAGAGGATTGTGCTGGACAAACATCTGCACTGTAAATGAGCAACCATGACTGCAATCAAGTAGAAGAAAATAGCACATAACAAATTGAGAAACAGTCCTGAGTGGAACATTGGTCCTGGACACAGATCATCCTCCCACAGTATAGTGTCACACTATGAAGTGGTGGTGGGGGTCACACACTGGCAAGGCATGGGGTGGAAGGCATTAGACTGAAGTGGTGTGTACATCAGTATTGGACAGGTGAGGAGTGTACAGAGAAAAAACACATAGAGGAGTAACTCACTATGTGTAGCCATCAAAAGCCCCCATTGGGGATGGTCTGACTCTCAATACCACATACTTGTCCAACAAATGATGTAAAGTGACACCAATGTATGAGAAACGTCACTTATAATGTCAGTTTGCCTGAGCAGGTCAGCACAGTGAACACAAACGTAAGCAAAAGCCATGGCTGATCAACAACACAGACATTGCAGTGAACCACTCTGCATACTCACAACTGACAGCGACAACAAGTAGGTGTACCCCTGGACTGCAAGGTCATACCGACACACTGCACAGTGCTCAACCAACAACTCCTACATGTGCCCACTATCTAAAGCACGTGTTTGTCAATGTAAACAAACAGGCACTCATTACCTGGATCATACATGTGTGTAGGTGTCGTGTTCAGGGGCACATACTCATCAACACTTCTGCCAATGATAGGCCAATCACACTGTATGACTACACAACTGCACACATTCAAATGTACCCATGTGACTATGAAGCCAGGCCTATACAAGATGACTACACATCTACACTGCTGTTCACACATCAAGATAGATCCCAGAGATATGACGGACCCTGTCCACCACGCAAGTTATCCTGTGGATAGAATTCTCTTCTGTTGTGGTATAGCATCCAAATATGACGTGTACGAAATTGGAGACCTGACAATAGAATAATTAGGATAAGATTAGATCACCGCAGACAACCATCAGTGCCCTCTCAAGCCTCTGAGTCAAGAAGCACAAAAGTGCCTGTAACCTCTGGCAACCTCTGAAAAAGAAAATCAGGTATAGGCCAATGTGAATGTGGCATACAGAGCATGTGTCACATGAACATATACACATACATTGCACTGCATCATTAGCAAGGGCAGCGACAAAGCTCACAACATGAGTAATAGTCTTTATTACATAAACTATGCATAGGCATCAAAAGTGCAAAACATCAAGGCCATTGGCCAGTCCAAATTTCAAGTCCGCACATGTGTGCATGTAAACTTGCACATCAAATAGGTAACACAGGCCACTGCCATGGGAATCACCACAGGTCAGGGGCTTCGATTGGGCAGTTCAGGCACCGCTGTTGGAGAAATGGTGTGGGGAGGGGGACTTGGCTTCAACTTTGGCTTGAAGTTGAACTGGGAGGGGGGTGATTGTCGAGGCCAGTTGGAGGACTGGACCTGGGAGGGAGCGAACTGGCTGAGGTAGAGGGATCCATGGATGTGGGATCCTGAGGGCTGCTTGGACCGGGTGGAGTGGTGGCGCGGGGAGGTGGAGACATGCTGTGTGGAGGCTCAGTGGCTGAGGGTGAATGTGGAGGGCTGGGTCTCAACTGTTTGGGGATCCGATATCCCACAAGTGTCTTGGTCGGAGTGAGAAGTGAGGTGGGCACAACAGCCTCACTCTTCCCCAAAGGTGTAGCAGGTGCAGGTGGCTCTCCACGTGTGGATTTGCTGGACCTGGTGGTTCGCGGGGGTGGCCTTGCCTTTTGCCCTGCATCCCCTGTTGTTGATGTACACTCCCCACTTTTCTCTCTTGTCCATGCTTCACAGGGGTGTGGGTAGGAGTCGACGTTTTGGGTGAAACTGCCTTTGGAATGTGTTTGGGCTTAGTCGTGGCAGGCACCAGGTTCACTGCAGACAGGGCAAGTCTCTGTGTGTCCTTGGGATCAGGTGTGGGGATAGGAGTGTCCTTGGATGGTGATGTTTTGGAGGAATCTAATGTGGATGCATGCTTTTTTGCCATATGTCCCCGAGTGTCCTGTGATGGGCTTTTTGTCTTGCGGTCATGTGTGCTCATTTTGGGTTGTGGTGATGGTGTATGGTGTCTGGTATGCTTAGAGTGCTGAGGTTGTGTGCTGCGTGTGGATGACTGGGTGCCTGAGGGCTCTGGCGTGTGTGTACTCTGGTCAGGTGGGGACACTGGCAGGGTGGTTGCCAAAGGGACAGGAGCTGGACTGGGAGTTTGGGACTGCTGAATGGCTGCCTTCACTGTGGAGGACAAAGACTGGACAGTTTGGTGTAGGCCGCCCACGTCCGAATGAATGCCCTCCACGAACGCAACAACCTGGGACAACTTGTTGCCATGATCCTGGAGGGCATTCAGGAGAGCAGTCTGACCCACACACAGCTGCCGCAAAAATTCTACGGCCTCCACACTGAGGGCAGCAGGGGAGGCAGGGGCAGCGGTGCCTGGGGGGAAGGAGACTCTGCCCTTCTTAGGGCTGCGGGCACAGACAGCACTTCGGGGAGCATCCGGGAGGGTGAGCACTGGACAAGGTGTGGCGGAAGAAGATGCAGATCTGGAACTTCCGGTGCCCCCCAACATCGAGGAGTCACCACTGGACTGGGAAGATGTGGAGGTTGGTGTTTCCGGGCGGGAATCATCCAGGGCACTCCTGTCCCCCTCTGAGGCGCTAGTCCCCTCAGTGTCACTGAACTCCTGTGTCCCAGTCGTGCCAGTATCTTCCCCAATGCAGTTGGGCCCCCGTCCTTCCATGCCCTCGGTAGATGCTGCAAGAGACAGAGACATAGGTTCAGTATAGTGCCATACTCACAAACATCATATGCAATCAAAACTCAAATCCTGCAAATGATACTCCCATGTTGAACTACTCCATGTACTTTCAGCATATGCCACATTTATGCAATCATCAGGTGATGCATGGAAACATGCATAGTTGATAGTCATGCTTCATGTTGCGTAGACACAGCCAAATAGCTGAGCCTGTGCCTCCCTGTAACCACACATACAATTGTCTGTAGGCACACCTACGTGCGTGTAGGTAAGATAGCTATACATCAAAACATATTGTCTCTGTCACATATGGAGTATATTTCATGGAATACCACAGATACCAAGTCAAATATGTCCTTTTGCAAGGGCAATCACCTCCTGAAATCCACCATGTTGGGCTTTGAAGCACAACTACAGTTGTCCATTGGTGTCAGCTGTGTAGATGTTACAATTCATTTGATGTGCACAGCACACATTTCTAAATGCACACTAAAATGATGCTCCCTGCTTTGCACTGCCAGTTGATGTCTCTGACACTCACACTGCAGCATATGTCACAAGGCCACATCTTTTTTGTTAATGAAGTGATAATGAGCCCCATGTAACAATGTAGTCACAAACACAATGCACAATAGCAAGGCCTTCATAGGTTGTGACATGTCACAGACCAACATCTCCAAAAGTGCCTAACAGGCCCTCATAGATCCAAGGCAGGATAGTGTCTTCTGTTGATGAGGAAGTTGGTGGACTCCATTAGGACAGCTAATGTGTGAGAATACCTAGGGTCTGGCATATGACATCCCTACGTTGTGCTGACTGATGACATTGAGGACACATTGGTTATGACAGCCAAACCTCCTCTGTGTGAAGTTGGGATGGCCAGGAAGTGGAATAACATTGACAGAAATGAATTCCACAGCATACTGGCCAACACAGCTCCAATCACTGAATCTGATATCAATCCTAGCGAGAAAACTATCTCAGACTGGTTATTAGCAGCCAGCAATACACACGCCCCACTTAAGAAAATAAAACTGGCGCGTCGTTTTGATGCACAGAGATGGTTCTCCACTGAACTAAAATTACAAAAACTGGCCCTTCGCCAACTAGAAAGCAAGTGGAGACTGAATTACTCATCGGAGGGAAAACAAACCTATCTGGTCGCTATGAGAGAATATAAAAAAGCCATATTAATGGCTAAAGCAGCTCACTTCTCCTCCAGAATTATGTCCTCTAACAACAGATCTAAGGAAATCTTTGCTATTGTAAATGAACTCTCCAACTCAGACAGAGTCTTAACAAAACCTACACCCACTCAAGCTCTCTGCGACTCCTTGAACAATTTTTTCATAGAAAAGATCTCCACTATTAAAGCCAGTATTCCCACTCACACCTCCCATGAGATATCCCCTCTCATGCCGGGCAATTCCTGCTCTCTCAAGCACTTCCCGGCTATTAGCACTGAGGCCTTCCAGGACCTTATGTCTAAAGTAAAATCTGGATCCCCCACGGACTGCTGTCCACCCTATGTCCTAAAAGAGGCCTTTACCACACTTCCGGGGCCTGCCCTCTCCCTCCTGAATGAGTCTTTATCCCAGGGTCGTGTCCCCAAGGCTTTCAAAGAGGCAACTGTGGTTCCCCTCCTGAAGAAACCAGGGGCCGACCCCTAGACCCTGTCAAACTATCGCCCAATCTCCCTGCTCCCCTACCTGGCTAAGGTATTGAAGGCCCATGTGGCTAAATGCTTGTCTAACTTTCTAGAACAATCCAACTATCTCGATTCACATCAAGCTGGGTTCCGCCCTGCACATTCAACCGAGACGGTAATACTGGCGGTTCTAGACTCCCTGCGAGAGAAGGCCGACAAGGGCTCCTTCCAGGCCCTGGTGCTGCTGGATCTATCTGCGGCCTTTGACACGGTCGACCATGGCATTCTGGTGTACCGGGTCAGAGAGGCGGGCATCCAGGACTCAGCCCTCAGTTGGATTAGTTCCTTCCTAGAGGATCGCTCTCAATCAGTTCGCATAGCCCAGTTCATGGCAACAAAATTAAAAACCACTTGCGGGGTCCCGCAGGGTTCCTCACTTTCTCCCCATTTGTTTAACCTATACCTCCTCCCTCTGATTCGGTCCCTCAAAGAAAGGAAAGTTGTCACGTTTAACTACGCCGATGATTTACAACTGATATTTACCATCGACAACTCACCTCAATCAGCCTCGGAATTTCAGTCTACCATGTTGCATATCCGTCACTGGATGGACTGTAATCACTTAAAACTGAACCCAGGCAAGACCGAATTGGTCTTGACGGGGGGCAGCCACAACCCCTGGGGCCCACATTTTTGGCCAACAGAACTAGGACCCGCCCCTTCCCCCTCACCTTCTGCAAAAAGCCTTGGCGTCACAATAAATGACGATCTGTCGCTAAAAACCCAACTCGGCTCTGTGATCTCTATTTGCTTCCTTCAATTACGGAAGATTAGAAAGATCAGCAGACTACTTACACAAGAAGCACTGACACAGGTGGTGATACCTACGATTATGTCCCACTTAGACTATGCTAACTCAGTCTACCTTGGTATGCCTTTATTTTTAATTAAGCGGCCACAGTTGGTGCAGAATCAAGCGGCCAGACTGATCCACCAGCAACCCAGGTGGCAACATGTCACCCCACTTCTGAGGAAACTGCATTGGCTTCCAATCCCCCAGCGCTGCGCTTTTAAAGTAGGCTGCCTGGTTTTTAAATCTCTCTGACCGCTCAGCCCTCCACAGGGCTTGGTCGCCCCACTCACTGCTGCCGCTCCTGCCTGCCTTGCCGCCTCCTGCCTGGAGATTCCTTCGCTCGCTGCCCGCTGCTCCTGGGACTTTCCCGCTGCCCGCTGCTCCTGGGACTTTCCCGCTGCTCCTGGGACTTTCCCGCTGCCCGCTGCTCCTGGGACTTCCCGCCACTGCCTCCCTGCGGCCCCGCCCCCCGTGATTCCATTCGCCGCCCCGCTCCCGCCACCCAGCTGCTCCTCCCTCCCGGCTCCTCACTTAAGGGGACCGTAGGGGACCACAGAGTGTGACCGCTCAGCCCTCCACAGGGCTTGGTCGCCCCACTCACTGCTGCCGCTCCTGCCTGCCTTGCCGCCTCCTGCCTGGAGATTCCTTCGCCGCTGCCCGCTGCTCCTGGGACTTTCCCGCTGCCCGCTGCTCCTGGGACTTTCCCGCTGCCCGCTGCTCCTGGGACTTTCCCGCTGCTCCTGGGACTTTCCCGCTGCCCGCTGCTCCTGGGACTTCCCGCCACTGCCTCCCTGCGGCCCCGCCCCCGTGATTCCATTCGCCGCCCCGCTCCCGCCACCCAGCTGCTCCTCCCTCCAGGCTCCTTACTTAAGGGGACCGTAGGGGACCACAGAGTGTGACCGCTCAGCCCTCCACAGGGCTTGGTCGCCCCACTCACTGCTGCCGCTCCTGCCTGCCTTGCCGCCTCCTGCCTGGAGATTCCTTCGCTCGCTGCCCGCTGCTCCTGGGACTTTCCCGCTGCCCGCTGCTCCTGGGACTTTCCCGCTGCCCGCTGCTCCTGGGACTTTCCCGCTGCTCCTGGGACTTTCCCGCTGCCCGCTGCTCCTGGGACTTCCCGCCACTGCCTCCCTGCGGCCCCGCCCCCGTGATTCCATTCGCCGCCCCGCTCCCGCCACCCAGCTGCTCCTCCCTCCCGGCTCCTTACTTAAGGGGACCGTAGGGGACCACAGAGTGTGACCGCTCAGCCCTCCACAGGGCTTGGTCGCCCCACTCACTGCTGCCGCTCCTGCCTGCCTTGCCGCCTCCTGCCTGGAGATTCCTTCGCTCGCTGCCCGCTGCTCCTGGGACTTTCCCGCTGCCCGCTGCTCCTGGGACTTTCCCGCTGCCCGCTGCTCCTGGGACTTTCCCGCTGCTCCTGGGACTTTCCCGCTGCCCGCTGCTCCTGGGACTTCCCGCCACTGCCTCCCTGCGGCCCCGCCCCCGTGATTCCATTCGCCGCCCCGCTCCCGCCACCCAGCTGCTCCTCCCTCCAGGCTCCTTACTTATGACGCCCCTGAGCGACCGCGCAGCGGCCGCGCGCAGCGGGAGCACCGACGGAGCGCCGAAGGTGCGCCAAAGGCAAGCCCGTCTGCGCCCGTCCGCGCCTGGCCCGCGCCCAGCGCCAGGACCCCTGGATCCCACCGATGCAACACTACTCGACGGACCTACGACGCCGCCACCCTCACCGCACTCAATGCCGGCCGGAACCCTGCCTGCTACCGAGCCTCACCGAGACGCACCCACGGACCCTTCACCTGCCAAGCCTGCCGATTCACCTGCCCCCGGACGTGCACCACCTCCGCCAAGTCGAGCACCAGCAGCAACCACCTGAAATGCATCCTGTTGAACACCCGCTCCGTCCACAGGCACGCCGTGGAACTCTGGGACCTGCTCGACGCAACAGCACCGGACGCCGCCTTCCTCACCGAAACCTGGATGAACGCCTCCTCAGCGCCCGACATCGCCATAGCCATCCCGGACGGATACAAGATCACCCGGAAGGACCGCGTCAACCAGACGGGAGGAGGCATCGCCATCGTACACAAGAACACCATCCGCATCTCGACTAACTCCGACGAGACCTTCACCGCCGCCGAACACCTACACTTCCAGATACACACTGACCCCAAGACCACCCTCCGAGGCACCCTCATCTACAGACCCCCGGGACCACGCACACTATTCAGCGAAGACATCGCAGACTTCATCAGCCCGCACGCCATGCCCTCCGCCGACTACATCCTCCTAGGGGACCTCAACTTCCACCTGGAGAACAACAACGACAGAAACACCACCGCCCTGCTGGACAACCTCGCCAACCTCGGACTCAAGCAACTGGTGAACACGCCCACCCACTACGCCGGCCACACGCTTGACCCCGTCTTCTCTTCCAGCAAGCACATCTCCTTCAGCCACGCCACCGGACTCCACTGGACCGACCACAGCTGCGTCCACTTCAGCTTCAGAAAGACTGCGACCCACCACCACCCGCAACAGGCTCCCCGCCGGAGCTGGAGCAAGATCACCGCCGAGCAGCTCACCGCCTCCCTCAGCCAGAACACACCCACCAACACAACGGACCCAAACGAAGCAGCCAGCAACCTCGCCAAGTGGCTGACCGCCTGCGCCGACGACCTCGCACCACTAAAAACCCTCCCAGCAGACCCGGAAGCAAGAAAACCCCTTGGTTCACCAACGAACTCAAGGAATCCAAGAAGAACTGCCGCACTCTCGAGAAAGCCTGGCGACTCGACCAGACCACAGACAACAGGACCGCCCTCAAGCACGCCACCCGCAAACACCACCAGCTGATCCGTGCCACCAAGAAGTCGGCACTCAAAGAACGACTGGACAACAACGCCCACGACAGCAAGGAACTTTTCAGCATCGTCAAAGAGTTCTCCAACCCCAGCGCCGGAAACAACGACATCACCCCT
Source organism: Calotriton arnoldi (assembly GCA_963921515.1). Taxonomy (NCBI): domain Eukaryota; kingdom Metazoa; phylum Chordata; class Amphibia; order Caudata; family Salamandridae; genus Calotriton; species Calotriton arnoldi. The sequence goes on along the minus strand of CAWUFW010017171.1, from coordinate 8,692 downwards.
CGCAAGACCTCTGCAACTCACTCGCCGCGTTCTTCCACCGCAAGATCACCGACATACATAACAGCTTCGACGCACAGACCACGCACCCTACCGCCGAACCAATGCCCGCCACCACCACCCTCTGCAACTGGACCCCGATCAGCACCGAAGACACCACCCGCACGATGAACTCCATCCACTCCGGATCACCAACCGACCCCTGCCCACACCACGTCTTCAACAAAGCCGACGCCACCATCGCACCCCATCTCCGGGACATCATCAACTCCTCCTTCCACACCGCCACCTTCCCGGAGAGCTGGAAGCACGCCGAGCTTACCGCCCTCCTGAAGAAACCAACGGCGGACCCCACCGACCTCAAGAACTACCGTCCCATCTCGCTCCTTCCGTTTCCGGCCAAAGTCATCGAGAAGACCGTCAACAGACAGCTTGCCGCCTTCCTCGAGACGAATGGATCCTCGACCCTCGCAGTCCGGGTTTCGGGCCAACCACAGCACCGAGACCGCCCTTATCGCAGCCACCGACGACATCAGAACCCTAACCGACAACGGGGAAACAGCAGCCCTCATCCTCTTGGACCTCTCCGCGGCGTTCGACACCGTCTGCCACCGCACCCTAGTGAAGCGCCTCAGCAACATCGGAATCCGAGAGAAAGCACTGGAATGGATCATCTCGCTCCTCGCCGGAAGAACCCAGAGAGTCCGCCTCCCCCGTTCAGATCCGAGGCCACCGAAGTCATCTGCGGCGTTCCACAAGGATCTTCACTCAGTCCAACCCTCTTCAACGTCTACATGAGCCCCCTCGCAGCCATCGCACGCCAACACAACCTCAACATCATCTCCTACGCCGACGACACCCAGCTGATCCTCTCCCTCACCAACGACCCCACCACCGCCAGAGCCAACCTACACGACGGGATGAGAGACGTCGCCGACTGGATGAGGAACAGCCACCTTAAACTGAACTCAGACAAGACGGAAGTCCTCATCCTGGGCTCATCACCCTCCGCCTGGGACGACTCTTGGTGGCCCCCGGCCCTGGGCACCGCGCCCAAGCCAACGGACCACGCACGCAACCTGGGCTTCATCCTGGACTCCTCCCTGTCGATGACCAGACAAGTCAACGCCGTCTCATCTTCGTGCTTCAACACCCTGCGCATGCTCCGCAAGATCTTCAGATGGATCCCCACTGAAACCAGGAAGACCGTCACCCAGGCACTCGTCACCAGCCGACTGGACTATGGGAACACCCTCTACGCCGGAACCACAGCCAAACTTCAAAAAGACTCCAGCGCATCCAGAACGCCTCCGCACGACTCATCCTGGACATCCCCCGACACAGCCACATCACCGGACACCTGAAAGACCTGCACTGGCTCCCCGTCAGCAAGAGAATCACGTTCAGACTCCTCACCCACGCACACAAGGCCCTCCACGACCTGGGCCCCAAGTACCTCAACGACCGCATGACCTTCTACACGCCCACCCGCCAGCTACGATCAACCAGCCACGCCTCGCCACCGTACCACGCATCCGCAGAGCCACCGCCGGAGGAAGATCCTTCTCCTACCTGGCAGCCAAGACCTGGAACTCCCTCCCCACTCACCTTCGGCGAACCCAGGACCATCTCGCCTTCAGGAAGCAGCTCAAGACCTGGCTGTTCGAGCAGTAACTTACCCCCTCCCCCAGCGCCTTGAGACCCTCCCGGGTGAGTAGCGCGCTCTATAAATGCCGTGATTGATTGATTGATTGATTATGTCTACCAATTTGGGACAAAATTCATGTATGTGGGTTCACCAATGGTGCAAGATTCCTGAAAAAGAAGGTCCTTTGAGGTTTCCAAAAGATGGTACTTTTGAATTGCAAATTATTGACAAATTAAGGGAAGTGTTATGTGAAATAAAGACACCATCTAGAGCTGCACAATTTGAGGCTTTACGCATGTGGGAAAAGGTAGCAAGAGACAAAGCAAGTGAGGATAAAAAGGTAAAGCACCAGATACGAGAGAAGGAAATTAAAGATGACAAAAAGCTTCAAATAAATAGTGATTCAGGGGATGAAATAATGGATGCATTGTTAACTGAGTGTCTGCCACTTTATGTGGTTCCCATTAAAAATACTGAAAATAGTGTACCAGTATGTACTACAGCGGCTACTGCTTCTGTTAAACAGAGAGAAACACAGATGGAAAGAACTGTGCAGACATTTCAGATTTACCCACTGTTGATTCAGCACTGACAGTGATATCTCCAGGTATTACTACTTCAAATGTGACTGATTCAGTCCAAGTATTACAAACTGCAGATCCACAGGCAATGCCTAGACAAATTGTGACTGTCCCAATTAATATGGTCCCTACTCAAAAAGTTCAAAGAGCTGCAGAAGGAGTAATTATGTCAGGGTTTATTTCAGAAACTCAGAATTCACAGATTATTGAACAGAAATTACCCCAGACAGTCCAAGCACTGAAAGGTGGGGGAAAATTGGTCTTTACAACATCTGCAGCCCAGGGTAAAATGAATATATTTGAAGATGGGATTTTTCAAACCTGCTGTGAGGAAGCAGCAGTGCTTAAAAAGATAGAGTGCATGGGGGAACAAATTAACCCAGACCCTGAAAAAGAGAGACAGCTTAGTGTTTTAAAATGAACATTTGAACATGAAGAAATTAACAGTCCCTGCTGTTTAAATAATGAAAATGTGAACCAGTGTCAGGAAAAAGAATGAATTTCCATGAGTAAGGAAACAGCTACATGTGCAGTAACTACACATGAGAGACTGACTGATTTGGCTCAAAAATATGAAATTGATGTTTCAGGAAGTTTTCCATTTCAGAAAAGTTTCAGGGTACATATGAATGATGAAGCAAAATGAGAAAATGTGTTCTTCAGTAATGCAATTTTACATTGCAGAAATAATAAAATATAATTTCAAATGCAATGGGTTTGAGAAATTAGGAGACAAGTGGGCAAGAAAACATGAGAAGAAAAAGAAACCACCAGACCTTGTTAGGGAAAATAATAAGCAGGATGAGGGAGAAGCTTTTGCTTACTCATTGAGAGAAAAGGTGGGAGAAGTGCATGTTCATGTGCCACGGAACAAAAGTGAACTTGCAGCATTTCTGAACACATTCCCACAATTGAGAGACAAACTTATGCTGTGGTACCCACAAGTTGATGGATTTGTGGAAATTTTAAAAGAGTTGTGCATTAATTTGCAAATGTTCTTTGACATTGCCATGCAGACTGAATTGTGGTTTAAATATAAAGTTGCTGTGCAAAGGTCAGGTGAGAAGACGATGAAAAGGTTTGCATGAATGCACCATCATTTTCTGTTGTTATGGAGAAAAACGTAGCAGTGATTACTTTCCTGAAGGGCAGAGTGCCAGCAAAGGATGTTAATTGGGTACAGATTAAAAGATCACAGGATGGAAGTAAAGGTGTTTTGGTTCGTGCAAATTCAGGTATGGATGTTGCACTGCTGGAAAAAGTATTCTTTGCCATCTTTATAACCGATTTGAGCATTGGAAGAAGAAATTTAAATTTAAACATTATGCAGCAGTTGGAAATGCGCAAACACAGAGAGAAATGCAGGTGCAAGATGTGTCAGCCAAGCAAATGCAAATGTCAGTTCAGAAACAGGTACCAATGGCAGGAGTTTTTCAAGCCCAAATGGTCCCACAAAATATATAAAATGCTCAAATTAATAAGTTGTCCAGAGCAAATGTGAATTATTTCCAGAAACAAAATCAGAACACAGTTCAACAGGTTGCTGTATTTGAAAATGAGAGTTTTATCCCTAACAATTCTGAATTTACCAAGTCCATTGTGAAAACAGTGAAGGGTCCAGATTTAGTTGTAGGAATTTTAAAAAGAGAAATTACAAACCCAGTTTTTGAAGAATTTGCAGCAAAAATAGGCCCATTTGAGGAAAGTTACCAATCTGCTGTTGGTGATACAGGCCATGGCGGAAAACAATTGTTTTGCAAATTAAACAGCACAGATTACTGTACACCAGATGATGTTAATTTTCAGATTCCTGATGAGGATGCACATTTTAAAATGGCCAAACAAGAGACAGCTGTAGCATTGTTTTCAGAAAAGACAGTTGAAAAATTACCTTCTGATTTGAAAGAAATAATAAACACAGAAATAAGAGAGTTCACAGAGAAGGATGTCGGATTAATAAAATGTGCAGAACATGTTTTATTCAAATTAGAACCAGATGACATGTATTCAAGAACACCATCAGTTGCAGAAATTTTACCAATAATTGGAGATAAAATGAGAAAAGGATTTTTGATGGAATTGATTGTAAGTTTATGTAACTTTCTGATCACAGGTTCACAGAAACTAAATGAAAAGAACAGATTAGTGCAGGAGATTAATAGCATAACTTTTCTATGTTGTCCTGTGGTACCAAATCCAGCCAACATATTTTTTCACATTCCATGTGCTGAAGAATGGCTTACTGTTATTGATTTTTGTCAAGTTCATGTCACAGTGCCATTGCATAAGAATAGTCAGGAGTACTGTCAAAAGAAGATGAATGTCTGGGACAAATAATTGGAAAGGGAGGTAGAAAGGTGTCACCAGAGAGAGTGGAAATAATTCACCAGATGAATCCACCTCAAATTCAAAAAGAAGTCAGGAAGTTTTTGAATGGTTAGCTGCTGTAGAGAGTGGTTACCAAACCTTTCCCTAGTGGCTAAGCCTTTACTGAGGCTGACACACAAGGATGTGTCTGATCCGCTTCCATTGGACAACAATTGCACAAAAGCATTCCTAGAGTTGAAAGAGAAAAGTGTCGGGCCCCAGCACTAGGAATAAAAGTTTATTTAAAAGAAAATACACCAATTTGCAGTGAGAGGGAGGGCTGCGCTCTCTCAGTGCCTGTTCAAAAACATGAATGTGTTCAAGGGTCTGTGATGTATTTCCCAATGACCTTTGATCCCAACATCAATGAAACTGAATATGAGTGTCTAGATGTCATGAAAATATTCATAAAGCCAAGATCAGACTTTAAGGATGAACGTCTGATTCAGCCCAACAATGTCCATTTTGTAGATGGCCCATGTTTGAAAGGTAACAATGACACATTAGGAGCAACACATGCTGTGCTTCCTATACATTATGTTGTCAAAACTTCATGGCTTTCAGTAGTTACCTTAGCCCAAAATTCGAAATTGATTGCCCTTACCATAACATTCAGTATATCTGCTCAAATGGGAGTCACTGTTGTCATGGGAGAGAGAAATACCAATTCAGTTGCACAAAATTGTATTCTGTTAGCCTATACATTCAATGGGATTTCCACAGGTGAATATGAAAAGAATATTGTTTATGTTGAGAAGAATGACTACTGCATAGTAGCAAATGTGTTATTGCAAAAACTGATGCCCAGGTATAGATTGCCAGTTTCTCTGAAATCAGATCATAATGAGGTCTCAAAGATGATGTGTGCAGAACAACAGAATGGACAAAGATTGGATTTTAACTCTCTGCCTGAAGTTTCAAGCATAATAAAGCAACACAAAGACAGCACAGAGTTACACTTTGCAAAAGACTGTGTTTCAGCATCACTGAAGTGGGTTGAATTTATAAATGCAAATGCACTTGTGAAAAACACAGATGAAAAGACTAGCCATTGCTGTGAAGGTCTGACTGATGTGGAGCGTGCAGTTTCTCACCAGATTGCAGCTGCTACAGAAGATCTGCATAATGAATGGTGCCAAAACTTTTATCTGAGAGATGCTGTGAAATGGAAAGACCTGTTCCAAATGATCCTGGCAAAGACAGTTGTGAAATGTGGTGGCCTTCCAAATTGGGTGCATGCCTCTCACACACGTATGGTCCTGTGTCCCCCTGATAAAACAGCTCCTCTTCAAGAAGATATGCCAGCAGTGGTCAAAAGTCCACAGAAGAGGGTCAGTCAAGCTGTAAGGGAACACACAGAGTCTGAAGCAGCACTAGAGAAAATTGAAGTGGCACTGGAAAAGCAAAAAGTGGAAACTGACTCAGATGAAAGCGGTGTCCAAAGGGTGAAAGAGTCAGATGCAGCCTCTGAAGAAGAAATTAGTGCTGTGGGCCTACGAGTGGAGGTAGGAAAAAGCTGGCTGAAAGGGTATCCAAAACGTCTGGAGTGGTCCTTTGAAAAATCATTTGCACCCATAGCTGAAACATCTGAATCTGATCAAAGTAAAAATAAAAGTGAAAGGCTTGGATTGAAAAAGTGCAAAAAAATTGATGGTGCTCTGTCAGAGTTTCTCAGCACCTGAGTGGTCAAAATGCATGGAAAAAGTACAGAATGCCACTTTGAATGAACTGTATGAGCCACCCTGGTGGCAAGCTGGTGACAAAGAGAAAAAGAAAGGCTGAAACAATAACTGAGAATTGTCAAGAGCTGAAGAGAAAAGAATCATTGAATGATGAAAGAAAAAGAAGAAAACAAAATAGAAAAGAGAACTGTCCTGTTGAATTTTCCTTTTATTATTTTAGTTACTTATTTTAGAGAAGACTAACAGTTCCAAGAAGCTACTTACAGAACTCTGCACTAAACTTTTAGTTTGGCTATATATGATCTGATTACAGACAAAAACTTGTGTTGCCTTAGAAAATAGAGGTAAAATTGTTATATGCTCAGCTTTTGCAATAAAAATGTCACTTGTGAAAATAAATAAGTGTGATTTACACATCATTTGAGGTTTCATGATTTGTTATCATCAAAGGGTGAGTTGATAGAGCTAGATTTCTCAAATTAAGCATTGCTCTGTTTTGTGTTTCAGACAGACTGCATTTAAATTGGCACGCAGATTTTGGTGCAAGAGAAAACACATGGCACATGAAATATAAAATGAGGCCTGGTCAAAATGCTTTCAGTCTGAAATGCTTGTGCTGTATTAACATGTGTTTATGCAGTGTAGAAAACTCGTGATTTCAGTTTCCTTTAGAAGGCTCACTGTGGCCTCTTTAGCTTTGCCCAGCTCCTTTCCCTTATAATCTACACTCCCTGTTCCCGTCTCAAGAGACTCTGGCTTTGTTGCATATTTAGACAATGCATATTCAGTTCATAACACATCTTTTTATAATGTGTATTAATTAATCAACCATGCACCAACACTACACATGGGGCAAACGCATTTTGCATGAAAAGCTATCTAAAACATTAGAGCATGTTGCTATGAGTATGTATTAACTGTTTGCGCTTTGAAAATTTGCACTAGAGCATGTTTATGCTATGTTGTACATTGCACATTTTGCATGTGGTGCACAAATAATAGAAAAGCTGCTTTAAACTAATAGCTTTTGCTAGGTAATAATTAATACAGGGTACTAGTATGGGGGAGGTAAACATAATGGGTTTTATTTCATAAATTAATACTCTTTTGTGTTCGTTTTGTTTTTGGCCTACCATAAAATGGCTGCCTGGGAATCCAGCATGGCTGAGAATTGTACTGAATGAGAGACGCATGCGCAGAACTGCCAAGTGCCTCAAGTGAAGACACATGGGTCAAGGCCACAGTGAACTGTACATTCTTGTTATCGTGCCAATGTACCAGTGTTTGTGGAAAGTATCCTTCCTGCGTGTGATGTGAAAGGAAGGAGGAAATGGACTGATACATTTTTCTGCCTTAATGTTGCATATTTGTATAATTATTGATGGTGAAACAATAAGACTGTATTAAGCATTAACGCTTCCTTTGTTAAAACTGGTATGGGTTGGATTTGCAATGAGAACAGGATGGTGAGACCCTCATGTCATCTATGCTAACCAATCACAGTGCAAGTTTCTACTGAAACTGCAACATTATTAGTGTAGTCAGCCAATATTTAGAGTATAAATAATGACCCCTTAGGGGGCGTGGCAGCCTTAGTCTTAGAGGGAGGAGAGGAGAAGAAGCAGATGAGACCAGACATCATATGGGTTAGGTACGTGAATGTCGCGGGTGCAGCCTGGGAGGAGATTGCGTCCGAGGAGAGACAGAGGGAGGTGGGGGTTCTTTCTCATATTTATTTTAGAGAGTCCTTGTATGTCATATTTGTGGCAAGGCAGATCACATTCCTCTGTGGTCTGTGAAGGAGGAGCCTTTTCAGTAGCAGCCTCTCTCTGTAAACACAGAGAGGACAGATGAACAGACCAGGGCAGAGAGTGCAGCTGATAGAAAAGGTTTAGATTTAGATGCTAAAACTCTAAGTTTATGATTTGACTAACTAATTAGTTTTGAAAAGATTTATTTGTCTTATGCATTTATTTCTCTTTATGGGAGATTTTTGCCAATTATTAATTATTGATTAGCCTTGCAAAACTCACTCTTGAATTATATTTTTCCTGAAACTCTTTAAAGAGTTCTGACTGACATAGAATTATGGTTTTTTCCTCCTAATGGAGTGCTTTGTATGCAACCTATAATATGTTTTGTATTAATTCTATTTTTCCTATTTTCAATTCTGTAACCTGATTGATATTTGACTAATGAATAAAGGGTCAGAGAACTTTAACTTTTAACTAGAAAATAAAACCCTTTAAAATACTCACAACTCTCTTTATTGGCTTAAATATTAATTGCATTTTTGATTTTTCATGTTTATGTAAAGTCTCCTGATGGTAATATACAGAGGCAAGGGTCCAGTACCTTTACAGCGGTAAATTAGAAGGTAAATGAGGTTTTGCATTGAGAAATTACCGTGAAATTAC